>VZTT01049056.1:86981-125548 GCA_013400855.1 Buphagus erythrorhynchus
GTTTTCATCTTAAAATGCTGAGAAGTGGCTTTTCTCCATAAGCTGATTTTTTATGCACAACTTACAAGTGGCCTGTGTGAAATTCTTAGTACTATTTTCCTAAGTGGATTGCAACTGTTAATTTGGGGAACTGTTCAACAAACTTTCACACTGTGAAATTAACTTTTATCACATGGCTCAGCACAAGTACTGTATTCAAAATAGATCCTAAGGCAGACATTGCAGGTAATTAAGCCTTATGCCTGAAACTTCTATTTTTAACTGATGCTGAGCTTTTTTCTGGGTTATTGTCACTGCTTGCTCAAGTCAGTTTTGTGAGGGAGCTATTGTGGCAGTGTGACAATAACTGGAATTCATGACATGTCTCTACAGATCCTTATTAACATGCCAATGTGCAGGTTTGGGTTTTTGCCTAGATAGGTGAGGTTGAGAGAGGCTGGAGGCAGATTCAAGGAGCAGAGTTTTTTCTAACTAAGTAAAGAAGGCCCTAATATGCCTGTGCATATTTAGTGTAACCTGTACAGAGACATTTTTTAGCTGACTAAAGAGCAAGAAGGAGAAAATAATGCAAATACTGAAGTCGTACTGAAATATTTTGCTGACTTGTTATACCTCCCTTCCAGAAGCGTGAAACTGAATTTTTGCTGTTTTGTGTGTGTGTATGTGTGTGTGTATATATATATATATGTATATATACACACTCAGGTTGAAATTTGAGTTCTTTTCTTTAACTGAAATGAGTAATATATGTGAAGTTTCTACTGTACTGTGTTAGGTAGATATTGATTCAGGACCAGAAATTTCTATCTCCTGGTAGGAATCCAAAGGTATGAAAATATGGAGGGGGGGAAAATTATTAAGGTATTTGCAGAGCTTTGACTAAAAAAGTGTAACATCACTGGAAACCACATTTCCCAAGCAGAAGATGAAGTCACATTTAATAAAAAATTAAGTTGTTTTAAAATTTTTTCTCTGTATCTACTAAATCTCTTAAGAAACAGGAAGGGTTTTAGTGAATGGTGCTCAACTACTACAGTGTGGACCTGCCAAAGTAGTGGATTTTGCTTAGTAACTTCCTAGAGTGATATGGATTTCATTACTGCATTAAAGTGTTTATCACTATAGCCAGAGAATCTAATTTATCATCAAAAGTGGATGTAAATTATTAGAATAATTTCTTCTACTTCTATGTTCCTCTCTCTAAACTCCACAAAAGCTTTGTGAATACTTTTTATTTGTCCTTAATAAATTCTTGAAGTTACACTCCATTCATGGGCATTGTATGTGATGGTAACCAGAAATGCCTCTTATGACTGTACACTGACTGTTGGCTCCTTTGTGGTAACCCCAGAAGTGACATGAAGTTGAGAAACAGTTAATATTACTTTCTTTGAACTGAGAATATGAGAATGACTAGCTGCAACTCTGTGTCATTGAGAATTCTGTGTTGGTATGATACAATTTTTATTTTATCAACTCTCAGTAAAGTCCAGAATTCTTCAGGTATAAATGCTCGTGTTTAGTAACCAGAACTTGGCTTGTTTGTTAGACTAGCATCATAAGGTAGTTAGACTTAATAAAAGCAGCCTGAGTGTTCTTCCTACATCCCAAAAAAGAACTCTCTGGAAGCTTAACTGAAGTGAGAAATGTAACTGAGTTTTGGCAGCTGCGGACAGGGCAACCCCAGGGACAGGCTGGATGAAGGGCTGCTCTCACTGGAAGAGGAGGAGTGGGGCTGGCAGTGGGGAAGGCACTGTGGCTGTCTTTGGAGTATTTCCTCTTCAGTCCCCCCTTGGCTCTGCTGCATCCAGAGTGTCTGGTGTTTATTGCTAATGAGTTCAGCTTTAGGGATTTGTGTTTCTGCCAGGAACATGGTCCAGAGCCCAAGCTTTTTATTATGGAGGCCAGACCTGAGAAATGTGGGAAGAAGGAGGGGTATGTGCAGGAGAGGCCTTTTGTGTTTCTCTTCAGAGATTAACTGAAGAGTGTCTTGCTAGGCCAGGAACAGAACTGTGTTTTTAAGTTACTGGGTTAGCAGCATGTGCTTTCATGTTTCTTTAGTTAGAAGAACTCTTAACTTCTAGAAGTTAAGAGAAGAGGGAATTTAATCCCTTTAACATGTAAAGAAAATGGGAAAGATAGAAAAAATTAATATTAGCATCTCATGACTGGAAAACTTTGGTACAAGACCGTTTCAGGAAAAGTAAACAATCTGCCTGCATGTGTCTTTGGATTTTTCCCCTCCTGTTGTCTCTTTGCTAATCTGCCTGTCTTCTTAAAGGATTATTGTTACAGAAAGTCTTGTATGTTGCTTGTGCAGAAATTCCTCTTGCATCCCCTTTTGTTTCTGTCTTGTAACTTGTACTAGTTGATCTGTGGATAGACCTGCATGCTTCCCTGGTGTCTAAGGTGTCTTGAGTCATATTTGTGTGTAAATGCATTTCATGGGCTCTCCAGCTGTCTTTATAAACGGCAGTGTTTATAAACCACATGAACCAAATACACCACAGACCAAGTTTCTTTCTACAGTACTGGGATGCTGTCAGGCCTATGGGGGAGCAGTGTGTGCCATGCAGAGGTACAGTCAGGGAAGGAGGCTGGATGGGCAGACTGCACCAGAGAACGTGGATCAACATTACATAGTGCTGGGCTGCACAGAGGGACTCTCAGCTGAATTTGCTTTAACGTTGTAGAACATAATTTTAGCTGTCTTCTGTCCACAAAGACAAATGTGAGGTTGTAGGAAAACTGCAGAAAGTGTGAAAAATGTTGCTTCCCTACTTGTCTCTGGGATGTTCCCAGAACATATGGTGGTACTATTTTGCTTCTCTTATAGTGGATTTGGTTGTTTGTTTTTTGTTTTTCTTTTTTCACTTCAAGATGTTCCATTTGGCATATTTGTTAAGTTGTAGAATCCTTTACTCCTTCTGAAGTGTTGTAAGGTCATAACAGTTTCTTGTTTTCAGCAGTTGTGTGAGATGCCTTGATGCATGTGTGGAATGAATGCTAGACCCCTTTTGACCCCACAGTCACATTGTTCTCCTCCTCACTTACATGTGGAATCAAGCTAGCCTTTGTCATGCCTTGAAGGTGGCAAGAACTTACTTGTCTTGCAGTCTTGTAATGCTTTAATATGTGTATATTCAGAAAAGAGGCTGTCACAGGGCAGAGGAGTTGCTTTGCCCACCTTCATGTGTGCACATTGGAACACTGTGTTTTGACACACCACATTCAGAAAACCTCTGCATGAGGTTCTTCCAATGTTCTTGGTTTCTGAGAGCTGTAATGAAAACAAATTTGTAATCTAGCTTTATACTTGCATTAAAGAGTAGAATTAGGAAACCAGTTCAAAGATTCTAGTAAGCTTATATGGGGTGCCACCTCTTTGTTGGGAGGAGATGCTGTAGTCATTTGCATCAGATCAGCTAATATTGTGTAGTTAATCCATATCTGTAGGGTATTGTAGGGAAGGCAGGATGGAAAATGTGGTTGACATAAAATTTGAACAGTTGCTTAGGTATTGCAAAAACCTCTTTTGCCTAACGTTGCTGCTTCTAGAGAGACTGAGCCCTCTGTGCAAGTTGGTCAGTATGTCTTTGGGAATGGAACATTCCAACATTTCAACAGTCATGTGAGCATTGTCTTAGGACTTGCCTGTTCTCTAGGCCTCATCTTTGCTGCACCTAAAACCCAGCTGCCCAGACCCATAAGCTTCCCAGCAACTGCTTTGGAGAGCCATAGCATGTGTAATTACAGTAGTTGTCTTGCTTGCTGTTTACAGAAGTTGATAGAACTGAATACATTCTTCATGAGTAGACAAGAAATAGTTTATATCTGTTGAAGTTGTAGATGGGGTTTTGCTGTTGGCAGTCATTGTTAATATACCACTTTGCTATAATAGATGGAGTAGCTCCTCCATCACTCCCAAGGTGCCTTCTGCCAGGCATTTGTTGTGGGCTCTCTGTGCTTATCATTCTCGTAGTTTCATTGGTAGTGCCACTTGTTCAAGTTGAGCACAGCAGAGCATCTTTATCTTTCAATGAAGAAATTCAGCCTAGTTCCATGTCTCTTTTGCCATTCTTCCTTTTCTAACAGTTTTCAGATGCTGCCTTTTGCACTTTTTCAGTCTCTTTCTTTTAGTTCTCCAGCTATCCCCAGAGAAACTGTGAATAACAGTAATTAGAAGGCTTCTGTGTTATCAGCATCCCCTTTATAATCCATGACTGTTATGTGAATGGCTGCACTTACAGGTGTAGCCTTTTTCCTGTTGCAAAAATCAGATAGGTTTCTTAAGCTTTTCCCCCTGTAACTGCTGACACTTCTGGATGGGGTCACAGTGTGTGAGTGGAGGATTGACAGAGACCTCCAAATTACTATCTGAGACTTGGTCTTCTTGAGGTGATGAAAGTGGTAGTATTTTGCCTGAATAGGTGAACAATAGATAGGATAGTTGACCCTCTGCTATCAGGATGAATTTGATGAGTGACTTGTTCTGTTTTCCAGGTCTCTTGCTGCTAGAGAGGAATTAGCAGGATGGTTATCCTTCTGCAGTTTCATGCATTTTTGAGGGAAGTGATGGGGGAGAGAGTGAGAGAAGATAGTCTTGAAACCAAAATCTGACCTACTTCTGCTTCTCTCCACAGCTGCCAAAAGCCTGCTGAACAAGAAGTCAGATGGAGTGAAGGTAAGTTATTGCTTTGCCATTTCACTGTCTCTCCCACAATTTGAACAGAAGGCAGCCACTCTCTCTGGTGCCTGTCCCCTTCCAGGGTAAATCACAGCCCTGTCCTGTGGCTCAGATTGCTATAATCAGTGTGCTGTTATGGAACCCTGGGTGGGATCTTAGTGTCCCTTACATGCATAACTAGCTAAGTGCACTGTTACAGCAGCAGGAATTCCTTTTCCCCTTTCTGTGATGTGTGGAGAACTGGTCCACACTGGATTAGAAAGACCAAGGACTTGCTCAGTTGTGACACATGCCTCTAATTAGTCTGTTCTGTTCAGTGCTTCTGATTATGAAAATTGCACAGAGCAATTGTGAGTGACTGATATACCCAGCAGACCCCATGGAAGTTTCTTGGGCATCACTTGGACAGATGCTGAAGGTAGAGCTGGGAAGAAGGGTGGGGAAGGAGGAGCCTCCAAATATTCGTGCTTGGACAGAATGGAAACTGAGAATTGTGTAAAAGTTCAGTTCGTGTGCCTGAAGTTGAGGCACTCTCCTGTTCCCTTCTGAAGGGAATTATTTTTTCCCCACTTCAATGTCACTCTTTGTGTTGCATGGTCATCATTTACTACTGGAGGTCACACAGTCCCTTGCCAAGGTTCTGTTGTTGCAGGCAGCAGCCCTTTACCATCTGATACTGGAGAGAGACAAAAAGGCTAGAGCATGGTCTCCCCTAACTGTTCTGAAGGATAATTGTCCCCCACATGGAAAAGAAGAGCTGGGTTTATTTGCTTGCATTATCCTTTGAAGTCCAAACCTTTCTCCACAGCTCTTAGGTGGAACAGTTCATTTCCTGGTTTAGCACTGTGGACAGTCTTCATTCTCCCTGTGCTGACATTCACACTGTAGGACCAGCACACTTGCTCTCTCCTGCTCTCTGAGCCCTTTTCCATTTTAATGAGGCTTTGTTCCCAGAGGGCTCACAGTACAAGCAGATTTCTGGGAAAAGGGTGTTTTCAGGAGAGTTGTTTGTTTTGGGGACTGCTCTAATAAAACATGCATTCTTACAGTTCTGCAGTATTCTGCCCTATTGACATCCAGTTTTTGGAGTTTGTTTATTTTTTTGATCAAAATTCTTTGTGAAAAAGCTGTTCCTGCCCTAGGGTTCTTGTCTTTGAAATGTGCCTGCAAGAGTGAGCTTTTGGCCACTGCACTAGCCTGCTTCTTGTACAGACATGCATTGAACATATGCACACTAATACAGCAATTGTGTTAGAGTTGTTGCATCTGTTGATATTTTAAACATTACAGTAGAATTTCAGTGGAATACAAATGGATTATCCCAAATGTTATGAATACCAACAGGTGCTTGCTTCAAAATCCCAATGAGGAGGGGAGAAGTAATTGGAAAAACAGCAGGTATCAACATGTCTATATAGTTTTGTTACCTCTCTAGAAAAAAAATGGCTTTCTTCTTAGGATTCTTGATTTCTAACAAGCCTTCTGGGAGTGTCATATCTTGGGTTAAAATATTCAACAAATGGACAAAGGATGTACACCTAAATCTTGAAGCACAACTTCCTGGTAATGTAGTTACAAGGAGACCCTGTAAGTTAGAACCTTCCAGCTCCATAGAAGGCTTGTGGTATTTGGTTCATGGACTACACAATGTCTTCTTCTATGAAAAGGATAATTCTGGATTTACTTTTCTTCAGCCCTTTGCTGTATATGTTGT
Source organism: Buphagus erythrorhynchus (assembly GCA_013400855.1). Lineage (NCBI taxonomy): Eukaryota > Metazoa > Chordata > Aves > Passeriformes > Sturnidae > Buphagus > Buphagus erythrorhynchus. The sequence continues at coordinate 93,383 of VZTT01049056.1, forward strand.
TTCTAGTATGTGTAATTGAATACTTTGATAAAGTGGAAGGTATATTAAGAGAGCATAGCATTCTCTGTTCATGGTGAATGAGATTGTCCTCTGGAAACCACTGCTTCTGCAGGACACTGGAGACCTGCAGACAAGAGTCTGCATGCAGCTTCCCCTCTCCAAAGTGTTACAGCAGTCTGGCTTTGCAGTGTGAACCCCAGTGTTGTCTATGAGGTGCATTACTCATATTCACCCTGGGCTGAGGGCCTCCAGGAGAGGTGTTTAAGTTTCCTATTAATATTATTAATTATTAATATTATTATTATTATTATTCCCTAAATTATATCTACCTTCAGGTATGGATTTTGACTCCTTGTTTCTCTAAGTGTTAGAACTCAGAAATAAATAATGTATTTCTTATTAAAGCTCCTGTTTTCAGTTACTCTTCTGCTCAATAATACAGACTTTAAAAAGTACAAGTTGTTTTCCCCCGGTGCTAAGCTTGGACAAGACAGAGAGTGTGTAATGGTCTGTGTGTGTTTGTAGAACATCCTTAACACTTCTGTTTTAGGATTTCTGTGTCTACATGCTTATCTCTTTCCTTGCCCTACTGCAATGGGTGCTGCATCCCATTAGATGAGTAGACTTTTACCATGTCCATTTTCTTGTTGAAGCAGTAGTGACCCATTGACTGCTGGGACAGACTTTGTGCTGGTCAGTGTCTGGTTGGTGGCCTCACCCTTGTGGCCAGCATACTTGTCATGTGTTGCTCCTTATGCAGGAAACTTGTAATTTTAGCTCCACTCACTTTCTCACCCCATACAGTTCTGACAAACAACTTGTGCCAGTGTCTGGTTGAGGTAAGAACATCTGGTTTTACTTGTGGCAAATGATGATTTTCTGCCTATTGCAGGAGTGCAGAGCACAAATACCATGGCTTGAACATCAACCAGATTTTCAACTTTGTGGTATCCTTTTCACTCCCACTTCCTATATAAATTATTCTACATCAGATGTAGGTTTAGAACAAGCACTGCATGCTGTAGTTTTAACTGTAGTCTGCTGCTGACCACATACCATCTGGTTAGGCTGTTTCTCATGTTTCCTCTAGATAAGAAGACTGGTTTTTTTTGATTGTTGAGTTTTCTGTTTGCTTGTCTCTTACAACCTTCTTGGAAATCAACTCTTTATGGAGATTTGAGAGAAAATATGTTTCAGTTTCTTCATTGGTTTTATCTGATCCAGGGTGACTATGCACCATAAGACTATTGTCACAGATATCCACAAAGTAGATAAGAATGAAAAGAGTATTTCTTCCACAAATAGATTATTACACTAGTGTAAAACTTAATGGCTTTAAAGACACTGAGAAAAAAACACCACCAGTTTGTGTTATTTTTGTCTCTGTTCAAGGTAACTATGCCCTTTTTTGGCTGGTATTCAGAGCTATCTGTGCTAGAATTCTGCATTGTTTGACAAGGATAGTAGGAATTTCTATTACATAGTATTACACAAGCTTGAGTGAGACATATACATCTTTCTCATGCTTTATTCACAGTAACTCCATGAAAATGTGTGTTAGTGAATTTCTGATGCAAGGTACAGCACATACTTGCTGACTTAGCATAAATGAGAAAGGAATGATTTAACAGTCATACGTGGTGATATGAACATCTAGCGTGAGTTGTGTTGAGCTGATACATTAAAAAAAAAAGACACAATTTTTGTTTCTCTAGTAGTAGGGTCAAATCTTTCACTGAAGAAAGTTTAGCACTAAAGCAATGAGCAATACCTGCATTTTACTTGGATCAGACCATTTTGGAATGCAGTGGGAGAAGCTTAAATCATGAGGGGAGGACAGGAAAGAAACTTTTTTTTTTTAATTCCAGTACTAGTGTGTCCACACCGGGGTTGTTTTGATAAATTTCCATGGATATGACCCTCTCCTCTAGCAAATTCCTTTCCAAATTTTATTTGAAGCATTCCTGGTTTTCATTTTGCACTGTTGCTTCTATTTCAAGTACTAATTCTGCTAATTGGTAGATATTTCATCAGCTTGGCACTTGAGAACTTTTCCATTATCTTAAATAATGAATGATTTAAACTGCCTTGAATCTTAAATTCTGCCTGCTCACCAAACAGTAGTGCTGCACTCATTTTCTTCTAGCAGAATTTGGATCCAAGCTGTTGGAGTAGCAGCAGGAAGGCCCAAGTTTTATCCCCAAGGAATATGGTTTTCTGCTTTCAAATCCAGAAAGTGAGGCCAGAAGATACTGAGTGACGAGTTGCAGAGCCCCTGTAACATACCACATATCTTGTGGTCATCACTGTAGGTCCCAGGTATTTTCTAAAGATTCTTAATTTATCAGCAACATTGTGCATCTACCATTTTAAACTTTACTTTAGATAGTTTCAAATCAAATTTATTTGCTTTCTTGTTCCCCTTTCTGACTGTAATCTGGAGTTGTCATCTACTGCAAGGTGAGAGAGGGGTTAAGGAGTGGGCTGGGGCAAACACCTGGATGAAGATTAAGGACACTTTATGCTGAGTGTCCTTCTTCAAAGCTTGTCAGGGTCTGGGCTTCCTGTAGTTAGTGTTATAGTCATACTGCTGATTTTTTTTGTCTCTGGGTAGCATTTCAAAGAGAGTTGTGTTCCCTTTTTTCCAAAGGGGTATTTCACTTCCTGCTGGTGTGAGAGTGTGTGTGTGTTTCCAGTTCTAGCAGGGCCTGTAAGACCCATTTCTATAATCAGAATTTTTTAATGCACGAAGTCTTATTTTCAGTTAAGCATGTAATTGTAATTATTTTTAAATTGGTTCTTCTCTAAGCTCTTTGCCAGTTTCTTTTTCTCTTTCTTGTTTACTTCTGACCGCTTGGGTTTGTGACTAGGATTTACAAAAATACATCAATAATGTTCCTCAGGCCCACTGTTAACACTCTAAGTAGATAATAAATTGTGGAGTATGCTGTGGGATTCACTTTCAATGCTCTGTCAAGTCTGTTAATTTTCTACCTTGCCTTTCTGCCACATGTACTCTGTTTTCTTTCCCTGTAAAAGCTGAGTAGCACAGCTGAAAGGAGAACTCAACTGAAAGAGGAAAAATCCATTTATTTGGTTTAACAAGGTTAATAATCTAAAATCTGCTCTATATATTACATAACTGCAAAGAGGTACCTAATACCAATTGTTCTGCTGTTTGTAAGGAGTATTGCAGTAAGTTTACATTTTATACCTGATATATACCAGCTTTCCCTGCCCTTTTCCCAGAAAAGAGTATGTGGGGAAAGAAGGATGCTCTGTAAACTGGCATGGCTGCTGGGAAGCAGTTGGTGAAAGCATGCCTTAAACAGAGAAGGCACAGTAGCAAGGTGAAGCAGCCTATAAAATCTGCAGGGATCAAGTAACATTCACACAGTGACCAACAGGAGTTAATGCTCCTACCTCTGTTATAATCTTAAAGCCATACTGTTTAAAGCTTGTTTATGATGAAGCTAAACAGGGATAACCCAAGTTCATCTGAACAGCAGAGTTTTGTGCTGAACTGTGTTATGCTAGACACCTGGGGAGTACTTCAGATCTATTTAAGTGCTGACATCCAGTAGCACATTATATCCACCTTTGATGCATTCAGTTTTTCACTGCATTGTTGTAATGCCTAGAAACACCAACAAAGATCAAGGGTCCAGTGTGCTTAGCTAGTGATGGCTAAGCAGAAAATCCCTGCCTCTTAGCTTACAATTTAAATAGACAAGCTGACAAAAGGGCAAGAGAGAAGATGGATTGACAAAGATTAAATTATTTGCTCAGCATCACACAAAAGGGCTAAAGCAGAAGTAGAAATAGAACCTCAAATTTGCTGGTTTAAGATGACTCTCGCTATGATGATCTGCTTTGAGTTCAACAATTTTTCCTACCTTAAGTTCTGAAATTACTATACTCTCCATAGGAATATGAGTTGCTGCAAGCATGGTATTTTAACATACTGTCAGTATCAGGCTGGGTGAGATCTGCATGTACAAGATGGAAACACAGAAAGCTGTCATTAAAAAATATAGCCATGTTAAATTCCCAGGACTGTGAATGGGACCTTGCTTGGAATCACTCTACTTCTTATAGTATGTTTTAGTATGTCCTGTGGAATGATTTATGCTCACCGTTTCTAGTATTGCTGCCATGCTGAAGAGAAAGTGATTCTTCAGATTGTCTTCTGTCACCTGCTGACTTCTGTTGATTGTTACCTAAAGCAAGACTCTTACCTTAAGTTTCACTCTAGAGAATCTGCTTCTCTTTTAAGATGAACACCTAAAATTCACACACGTAGTAAAATAGAACTGTAACAAACATTCATCCCTAGGTTTGTTGTCTGTACTGCTTTGGGAGAATGTTTTGTTACTCAGGTCTAGGGAAACCCTTAAAGTGATCAGTGAGGTATTTTACCATAGGCTGTGTCTGCCTTTAACAATTTTTTTTTCATTCCCTGGGACATCTCTGCCCTGCCTAGTAGGTCTTAGAGATGTATCTGTGTTATGAAAGGGAAAGAGAACTCTACAATTAAGCTTCTGTTCTCTTTATTTACTTTGCTGAGTTGCAGTCACATTACAGGAAGAACAAAAAGCTTTGCTCACTCAGCTAGTCTCCTTGGAAAGGTAGCAATAGATGGTTCTGATGCAGCTGTTAAGATGTATTGGGAGATTGATCTGGTTTCAGTAACTTCCTTGTATATGATTTGACTTAATAATTTTTGATGCTTTAGCACTTACTGCCAGTGCCTCATGTTGGCATTATCTAACCTGTCTTGTGTTTTAGTAGTACTTTCATGCTCTGGTTATAACACAGACCTCACTCCCTTCCCTTTTCATACTGCCAACCTTGCTTTTCTTCCCTGTGTTATTATAGTAGCGTAATAATGTGCTTTCTGGGATTTCTACACTACATCAGGCCCTGTAATAGACTAACACTGTTTTAAATTCAGTTTGTACTCTAATTAAGTTCTGATCTGCAGAGAGTTCTGTTTCCTCCTGTCAGTGTTACTTGTGCCACTGCGTAGGAGGGTGTTTGTTTTCTGCATGGCTTTGTTGATTCTTTTCATATTGAACCTTTTGCTTGTATCTTAACTTTTTCTGTCTCTATTTTCTTTTGTAATTTACTGGAAGTCTGTATGAATTTCAAATGAGACTATCTTTCTCAGAGACAAGTTTACCTCAGTATCCATATAGTCTCTTTTTGTCTGCTGCAACTTACAGGATACATTAAAAGTAAAAACTGAAGTTTTTCATTGGTATGAATTTCCACTTTTCCCAGTTAAAAATTCCCTGTTTTGATGGGGTACAAAGATTTCTCTGTTGATGGTGGCCTAAGCATTATATTCATGCACTGCTAGTACATGCTATTTTAGTTCTAGCTTGAGGAAAAGCCTGTGGAGAAGCTAAATTGTCCTGAAAGAAATGAGAGGGGACACAAATCTGTAAACCATGTAATGGCAAGCCCTGTGTTGTGCCTTCATGAAGTGGAGGATTAGTGAGACAAATGCTGCACAGATCAGAGTCTGCCTGTACTGGAATTTAAGATCAGATGAGGCAGAAGCTTTGCTAGTTTGAGTCTGTTCACGCAGTGCTATGTGACTGTATGGTGTGATGAGGAATGTGCTTCTGGGCATGAGGTGAACCAGGGCACTTCTGCTTTATAAGACGTGCTAGTCTGTGTGTGCTTGAGCTGTGATGTGAGGGTAGCAGGGATGAAGGCAATATTCAAAGTAGGGGCTGTGAAAGCTCAGTAAGTGTGTGAAGTGGGGAGCTCCAACTCCCTGGCCTGTCGTGTGTTCACAGGCTGCTCCAGGGGGTGCTGTGGTAGTGTGCTGGAGTCCAGAGCTGCAGGACTGAGCCCATGCCATCGTGGGTTTGGACTGACGTGAGGTGTGCTGTCCTATACCGCTCTGTGGGCTAGACTATAGTAAGCAGCAGAGAAATAACCTAGATAGTACTGAAGGAGAAGGGCAGATGGAAAATGTACGTGGAGACAGCAAGGGGAAGGTGTAGCATTGTAATGCTGAAAGACCTGCCAGGCTCAGCTTGAACTGGAGGACACTAAGAGTTGAGTGAAAGAGAAGGGAAGTGCATGCTGAGCCTTGTGTCATGGAGAGTGCAGTTTGGTGTGAAGATGTCTTTGAAGATGACTGAAGATGCCATTGAACAAGTGTAGTCCAAGAAGGCTGAGTAGTGTTTGAATTTGTTCTTCTCCCAATATCTGAGAGTGGGAAGTGTTCTGGCTGTTGAGTGCTTCTGTCTTTCTTGTTTGAGCATTAGTGCACCTTACCTCTCCAATCAGCCCCAAATTCTATGTGAGAGAGCCTTTCTCCTATGCTATGCTATGCACACAAGTTCCCTCTTCTTTCTTTAGCCCCTGTGTGTGCCTTTGCATTGTGGCCTCCTCTCTACCCTCTAATTTGAGTTGCAAACACACCTCTGCATCTTCCAAATGTGAACACACAGGGGGTTTCTGCCTACGTCTTCAGTTTGGCTGGGGAAACCACCCCATTTTCTGAGGTGGGAGAGCACAGAGAGACACCCCCTTGTATCCCTTGTATCTTGTGCATATATATTGCTATCTATTCTTTCCTTATATCAGTGTGTGGGGCACTTATATTCTGACCTCAGTGTTTGAGGGGATGGGGGTCTTCAGCCCTGCCCTTTCCCCTGGTGTGTAGTCATGTGTTTTAATGGTGACTTCTCTCTCTGTTCCTTTTTTCTGTGTCTGTGCATTTCTGCTGCTGCTTATACCTGCCTCAGGGGAGCATTATTGGCAGGGGGGCCCTTGCTGGCACACTAATGTGTGAATAGTTTCTGTGCTTTTCTTCTCATCTCCTCTCTTCCCTTCTCTTTCCCTCTCTCAATGATGTGTCCAGAAAAGGAAGTCGAGCTCCAGTGTGCATTTGATGGTGAGCACCTCCCGTAAGCTGCCTGCGATTCGTGCCTCCGCCATTTCCATGCCATGCACGCTCGGCTTGTGCTCATCACCCTACATAGCATGTCCGTGCAGGGGGGTGGCAGGGGGGATCAGTGTGCACTCAAGGGTCCATGTCCTCACAAAAAGGGCTCTGTGATCCTCTGGCCACATACAGCTCCCATTTTGTGCAGAAAATCCAACTGCTGGCAACACAGTTTGACTTTGCCTGCTCCGAGTGTGAAACAAAAAAAGGCAGTGGTTCTCCTGGGCTCAGCAGAGCAGGTGTGTGCCTTGCCTGGACATGAGGCTTTGTCATTCTGTTGCAGAGGTGCCAAAAAGAGGAGCAGGTGCTTTGCCTGGTGTTGGTGCTGTCATCCTTGATAGGAGCCTTGCAGTGTAGAACAAACTGGGAGTCACTCCAAATGTGGCAGAGACTGATGGGGCTCCACTGTTGTGATGAAATGTGTGGGGCACAGCACCACTGGGCAGCTTGGAGCTGCCAGTCACTTCTTTTTTTAGCATACTTACGGAAAAGGTTTGTCAGAGCCTTTATAATGCAAAACTTCCTTTTGTCCTAATCTTGTTTATGTATCCCAGCATTACCAAATACCCAGTAACTGCCTCCCCTGTCCTGTTCATTTCCTTTTTCATCCATCAAGGTGTTTGACATTTGTAGAATTTGTCAAAAAAGTAGTCAAATCCACTCTCAAGGGTCCAAAGAGGAAATTGGCCAGTGTCATGTTGTCAGAAGTCACACACAGCCCAATGGCACACTTTGACACCAAGGTATGAACAGTAACTGAAGTACAAAAAATTATTATTATATTATCTCCTATGCACAAAAAAATAACAGAAAATATTTCTCCCCTGTTTCGGATAGAAGTGGGAATGTTACAGTACCAAGAAAGCAGAATAATTGTTTCTGTATTATTACCTGGAAGATACTTCTCCTATTCTTCCTTCAATGACACCTTAAAACTATGTAAAAAACCTCACAAAAAAAAGTAATCCCAAAGTACTGCTTTGAAAACCTGAAGTGAGTGACTCACTTTTCACCAGCCCTGCCTTTATGCCGGGCAGAAGTTCACTGTGCCTTTCTTGCCCTTCTTTTCTGCCCACTGCCAGCAGTACTTAAATTCCCTTTGCCTATTGTTTTAAAGCAGCCAGGATATGTAAACCATGTAAGCATCAGCCTCTGAAAACATGGAAACAGTGAAAGTGGCTGAATAACCAGAGGCAGCCCATGTGTTGGTAGTTACTTTCTTTTAGGGCTACATGTGTGTGTTCCTCTGATATGAGCACTGGCCTGTTTTCTTTCTCTTGCACCCTCTGTGTTGTTCGTGCCTGTCTGTCTGTCTCTTGTCGAGGTCAGGAAATGTTGCCAACTTCTGTGCCAAAACTAATCGTGTTACAGACCTTAAGAAGGGCCTAGCACCTTTTTAGGTGAATTGGCCTCTTTTAACTTGAGTTGTAAAGAATTACCAAGGATTGTACCCTGGCCAGTAACTGATGTTGGCTGGCAGCAGGGGGGAAGGAGGGTTAAGAGTTGGCTGTGCTGCCTGCACTTCTGGGAAGGGAAGGCCTTTTCCAGGGAAGAGATGTTGGTTAGATGGCCACAGGATATGAGTGTGTGCAGGAAGCTCAGTATGTCAGATACCTTCCTTCACCTGAGAAAGAGCTGTGAAAAATGTGTAGGCTAAGTTGCCTCTAATTTCATTGGGACACTGTCCTGTAGTAAAATGCTATCCAATTCTGGACTAGCAAACATGATACTTGGTCTTCTTCAGCCCACTGCCTGGGGAAGAATATCATAGGTGAGATGGGTGCTCAGTGCAGACTGGAGGGCAGGCTGTGTGCTTTGGGTGTGTGGGGTTTTGCACTTTATAAGGCAACATAACACTTCTAACAGGCTGTTGTCAACTTTTTTTTGGAACAGTGGCTGCCTGGATGTTTGTTTAGATTTTGGTTGAGTTTGGTTTTTTGTGGTTGTTGTGTTCTTTGGGGGGTTTTTTTGCTGATTTTTTGTTGTTGTTGTTGGTTTGGTTTGGTTTTGTTTGGGGTTTTTTTTCCTCATTTGGCCTTAGTTATAAAGCCTTCCAAAACACTGGAATTATTTTTGTATAACTTCTTTCATGCTAACTTTATCTTCTTATCCCAGTGGACTAAGAAAAATGGGTTACATTCCTCTCACTGGAAGAGGTTTGGAAGATAGATCTCTGCATTAGGATCACTGTTTCTGAAGAAGTACAAGAGCCTCAGTGTTGTGTGGAGGGGTGGACCATTGTCAGGAGTTTGATTGTGTTTGTGCCACAAAATAGCTTGGGATTAATTTTTTCAGGTTGATCTGCTCCTCTTTGGACATCCATAGTGACCTGTCATCTCTTCTGCCATCAGGCTGGAAATACATGCATAAAACAAAACTCTTGGAAGGCCAGAGTCTTAGGACAATGCAGGGATTTATAGAAAGAGGCAGCAAACGATAATTTCTGTGGTATTTATCCTTTCTTAGGTTGGAGTTTGTGTGTATATGTTCTTTTTTTCCCCATGGACTTCTAAAGAGTTCATTCCTGCCTCTCTCTCTTCTACTTCCTTCCCCCTCCACCTGACCCATCTTCCTCTTTTGTTTCTCCTCTCTCCCTCTCCAAAAGGGATAGTTAAGCCAAGACATGTTGCTTGTAAAGAAAAAACAAATTGTTAGCAGGTGTTTAAGTCTCAGTCTTATAAGATCTGTCACTGGTTGACATAATTATACCTTTGGCAGATGTTTTCCAGCTTAGTATTTGACTTCTTCATTCTTTGTGGTGTCTGTGGTGTGGTGATGAGGGCCTGATGTTTTGCGGCATGAATTTGCACTCCCTGAATGGGATAGAGAGCCACTGCAAGGAGGGCACACTATGGTGAGCTCCCATTGGGTGCCCTGATCTGTAAACTACAGTGTGAGCGAGGCTCCTGCAGTGCCAGTTTTGACCTTGCTGCTGGCATCTAGCAGCAAAAGAGACATAGCCTCGTGTGGGCTGGATTTGTGGGCTAGGAACTCTATACTTATGGACACTGGTTTGGCTTCCTTACAAACATAGACTTGGCTCATTCCTGATGTACATGACTCAATGGGATGATTCTTTTCAGCAAGCTGGTGAAGGCCTCACTGTTGTGCTGTACTGAATGCAGGAAACGGAGATTTTATTCTTCTACCACAGCTACAAGAGAGTCTGAAGAGGGGAAAGATGAAAAGCTGCTGGGCACCATCCAGAGAACTTCCTACTTATGGAACTATATGGCCTTTTCCTTATGTCCCAATCCCATTCCTTTCAATATTTTGGTCCTGAAGTCTCTTTGTTCAGGTCACAGCAGGGATACAACATATCATACATTTCCTTTTCTCTACCTTTTCTAGGGCTGACCACACTTTTACTTGGATCAATAGATTCCTTGGAACTCTCAGCACTATCACATACCTAGAACTGTTTCTGTATACTTTGGGACACCTCAAACTTGAATCCCATTTGTGCCCTGTTTGAGACCATGACTATTGTGTGCCTCTCACTTCTGTAGTCTCTTTCTCTCAGGACAGCTGCCATCTCTCATTTTCCTTCACCAGATATTCACCAGATATTTTTGTTAGTGCTCATTGCAGGATTTTCCCCACCCCTTTGGGCTGCTGCCTTTTTGCCTTCTGTTTTCCTTCCTTATAGCACTAGCAATCCATTCACATTTGGATTTTGGTACATCCCTTACAACTTCTGTTGCCTCTGGGGGAAGGATGATGTCCAGCAACCCAAGCAGCACTCCTCCTTCCTCCCTCTTCTTGGTGATTGAGCCTGTGGGGAGGGTCGGGTCTGAAGAGATGGTTGGGGTTGAAGCAATACTGTAATTTTCTTGCTGCCTCTGCTGCCCAGCAGGGGAACTAAAACCATGTTTTTCTGTCTCAGCCACAGAGCAACAACAAAACCAGTATAGTAAGCACTGCAAAAGAAACACCCCCAGTGCAGACGTCCATGGTATCTTCCCCAACCGCTATTTTTTTTTACTGTTTGGTTTAATTTTGATTTTGTCCTCTCCCCTTCTCCTCCCAAACCCCTTCCTGAGTGCTGCTTGTGCCACTCTGTTTCAGCTTATGTTTTGGCTTCGTTCTGTCTGTGTCCCTGTGCTGCTGTGGGGCCTGATCACAGCCTCACAGGCTTTGGGATGGGCGTGCTGAGCAGAGCTGTGGTTGGATGTGGGGATCGCAGCTTGCCTGGACTTCCCCGTGTGCCCCCCCTCTATAGTTCTGTGTGTCCCGTTCAACTGTTCCTGCTGGCTTTGGGGAGGATGGTTTGGAAGGAGAGAGTGTCAAGCTCCATCCACTCTCCAACACTCAGGAAATGGAGGATGGACTTCAGGACACCAGAGAAGAAAGGGCAGACAAAGGGTTTTTAGAAGAATCCTTTGCTGGCCTATTTGGCCTGCTCAGTTGAGTGACTGCTCTCCTGCAGCTCACTGGCTTGCTGGGTTGGCATTTTCTGTTTGGCTTATGTATAAGCTCTACAGTGCCAGTACAGTGCCTGTGCCAAGTACATTGAATGGCACAGCTTGGGTGTGTGGCCTGCCTCAGTGCCCGTGGAAGATCAGGCAGCAGTGCAGTGGGTGAGTGTACAGCTCTGCCTAGCACTGGCCCTGGTGCACTCGCTGAGCCACCCAGCACGAAAACAGCAGTGGGAGGAGATGGTGCAGGATCCTGAAGTCTTGTCCTGGTAATGAAGGGATGAGTGCAGGAGCTAGTTAGCACCCCTAGGCCTGGTAGCTGCTCTTTGTTGTCTGTCTCTGGAGAGTTGGATTTGGCATTTTTGGGGCATGGGAGGGTGGGATTTGGTTTTGGGTTTTTGTTGTAGGATGAAGGATTCTTGGGGCACTTCATAATTTTCTGCTTTTCTTTCACTAGCTTTGTTCATGATGTTTTTGATATTGAGAGAGCCTTTCTAAATTATTAAATATGGTTATTATTGAAATTGGAGCTCATTTCAGAGACTTCTAGAAAAATATGCCTTTTTTCACAGCTTCTTAGCAACTCGTCTCTGAGAGGCATTGAGGTGGTCTGGCTCATCTTTTTTTTATTATGGAAATTATGAATGTCCCTTTTTTAGCGTAAAATACCCAGCAACCTTTCCAAAAAAATGGGAGACAAAGGCCTCAGCCCAGTATTATCCTTTCTTCCCCCTCTCCTCTTCTGAAGCATTTTGCAGTGAGGATGCTGCTAAGGGGTCATTGCTTCATGCAGAGGGTGCAGACTGGCTGCTTGGTTGCCCCCTGGTGTCTTGTGCCAGCCTGGTTCTCTGGAAGCGAATTGGGAATTAGGGGCAGTTGCAGGGAAGCTGGGGGCTTTGTCTCCTTGTGACTGTAGCTTTTAGAGCAGCCTCTCTCTTAATGAAACCTGTGCAGGAAGTGTGTGCGCACGCACGCAGGCACACGTGTGCTGTTTGGAGTTTGTGATTTGGTTTGATATTTTTAATGTCAGTCACCTTTTCTCCAGTTGCTGGGGAGTTAAAGTAAATGAGAGAATGCTTTGGAGCTAGAGTTTAATGATTCTTCCATCCTTTCCTAGGAGCCTCAAACAACTGTTGTCCATAATGCTACAGATGGCATAAAGGTAAGGGATGGGAGTGTTGCCAGAGAAACCTCTGCTTCTCTCTTGTTCTTCATGTGTCTTAATTCAGTTTCTACTTTTCCAATGGCTGGTTTGTAGCATGCTCCTGAATACTGCTAACAATAGACTAGGAGGGTTTTGTTATATGGCAGTGGATCTCTGAAAGAGGCCGAGTAAAGACAACTGTTCAGATATTAACACATCTTTCCTATTGTGGTGTATAACCACCACTCAGTTTCATATATGGGAAGAGGAACAGGAGATATAGGCACTTACGCAATTTTTTTTTCTTCTGCAAATGGACACTTCCTCTGAGAAAGTTTAGGAACCCTTCTTTAGCTTCTTGTGGCTATTCTTCCAAACAGAAGTGACTCTCATTAGATTTCATTTGACAGAGTTTGGTAACTTCCACACTTGTAAAAGCTCTGGGTCAACGGCTTGAACATGCAAAAGCTGAGCAGAGATGCTGTTATGTTATGCTTTGTATTTGACCTGCTTACATCCAAATCTTCCTTGTATCATCCTCTCCCTTCCATCCCTGCCAACATTTTTGTGCTTTTCCCCATCTTTCTTCACAAAGAAATCAAACTATTTGCTCATGCTCCCGACTACTGATGCCTGGTAATGCTCTGTTCTACCACGCAGGGTTCCACAGAGAGCTGTAACACCACAACTGAAGATGATGATCTGAAAGGTAGGTATTTTGCCTGTAATTTCTAATACAGTTAAGTGTAGGCAAGGAATTCTAGAGATTCAGTCATTGCCCTGAACTAGCTTCCCAGATTTGTGTTTGACTGAGTTCATAAATTCGCCATGACGCTGTCATTCCTGTCACAGTGGGACTGTGCATTGGGGAACCGTCTGACTTGGCCTCTGTGGTATATAAATACTGAGCTAATTTGTTTTTGTCTCAGAGTTGGAATTATTTTCTTGCACATATCATAATCTGTTCATTTCCAGTCCATTTCTAAGTGTGGAAAATCCCTACCAGTCCCTTGAGATTTGGACTCTGCTTGTGTTTTTGTGCTTCCCTGTAGATTACAGGGAGCTGAAACCTCTCTCTTACTACTCAGTCTCCCTTTTCACCCCTTTCTGGGAATGTCTTTTGTGATATGCAAAGACTTCCTTGTTATTTTTTTCTCTTTGGGTCTATTTTTTTCTAAGATGAAGATCATTCTCAGCCTGTTGTCCTTGATTGAGATATCAGTAGAGGGAGAGGCTGAGATTTCATGCCTTTCAGTGACCATATCATAAATATTCTGTGCTTGTAAAACTCCTTAAATGAAGGAGCTCCAAGTTCCATATCTGCTCATGTTGTTTGAACAGCTATCTTTCACCTAACCTCCCTAACAAAGGACGAGCAGACATTTTCCTGAATAAGCAAGTTTGGGATGGGTGAAGGTAGTTTGCATTCTAAGACAAATGTGTTAATTACTTGCATTTTGAGGCAGAGGTATTCTCATTCTCCTTGTAGTTCATCTGAGTTACATATCCAGGGAAAAATCAGTGCTGACCCTGTGATGTAGCAGCAATGTCACCTCTGTCAGTGGGGTGGTTCCTGATGCTTTTCCTGTGGCACGTCACAAGCTGCTGGCTCCTCTTCTGAGGAATCACAGGGAGCAGAAACACTTGCCAGAGACTGAATAAGCTCTGCAACACAGATTGTTTCAGATAAGACCTGGCCTCATTACAGGACAATGTTCTAGCTCCCACCTTTTTGCTGAAGAGTAATCCGTGGTTTAAGAACCTAGCTTTGAGGGACGGGAACTGGATGGGTTTTGTAGCGCGGTAATGAATTTGATTTATCATCTCTGCTGGATAGCCATCCAGAACAGATATTTGTCCAGAACCTTGTCTCCTGTGGCACTTTTTATTCTGGAGAGGTCCCATGGTTGAGCTAGCTGAGCCAAAGGGTGTTTAAGTCAGGAATACAAACACTGCAAGGAAAAGACGTCTAGGACTGGAACAGAAGGTGGGGAGGAAGGCAGCTGGTCAGTGTATAGAGTTGTATAGGGATACATTGCTACAGATCAAAACTGTGTTTTGGTTTTTTTGGCAGAGGTTCGAAAATTTTATTATGATTTTAATAGAGGAGAGCATTTGAATGGTGATTGGGAGGGAAAGAGTTTGCACAGTAGTGGTTTGTGCTGTGGCCAACTCTGGTAGTTTTAGTCCTCCAGTTTTAAGCATAGCTGTGTTCACCAGTGTTCTTTTTCCGTTCCTGCCCCTCCACATTTTAAGATAAGCAAGCATTTGACCAAAACTAAGTAGACCAAAAGGTTTGGGAGTGTTGGAATTCTCACTGTTCTGCATAGCTCTTGGAAAAGGGAAGTGCTTGTGCAGTTCCTCTGCCAACTTCTTGTTTTAAATTGACACCAGGATACATAGACCAGCTCTGCCATGCTGTAGGAGACATTGTCTTTATCCGTCAGTGACAGTTGCCTCAGGGATATGTTGTTTCCACTGTGGTGGGGCTAAAGGCAGTGTGTGTCGTCGTTCTTCCTCCACCCCCTTGCCCTTGTGTCATTCTAAATTGCACAGCAGGTTCATGTTGTAGAGCTGTCTACTTGGCTTTGCCCTGGAGGATACTCCTGCATGTTTTGTGCCCAGCATTGTGGTTTCTTTAATGTTCTCCTATTTCCTTTCTCTTTTTTTATTTACTGAACTTGAGTGTTTTGTTTGTGTTTGTGTTTTAATTCCCTGCCATGCTAGCTCCCCCTCTCTCCACCGGGGACGGCAGCTCAGTGCTTGAAGGACGGAGGCACAGTGAGAGCAAAACACAGACTGAGTCCATGCAGTCCCAGCTTTCTCTCTGTTTCTCAGCCAGTAAGTCCAGGGGTGCAGTGCTTCACAGCATCTTTTTCCCACCCCTTCCTCCACCCTTCCCATTTCTCCTTACCTAAGATTTTTCCTTTCCTCAACTTCCTTCCAAAATGTTGATTTTTCATTTCCAGTACTCCAGAATAACAAGAAATCATCTCCCTTCCTGCAAAATACCCTCCTTTGCATACTGAAATTTTCCAAACATTTCCTTCCCTTTCTGAAAAAAAAACCTGGAACCTCATCCTAGCTAATTTCATTCCCTTGCTTTCATCTGGGTGAGATGTGGAGTTCTCTGCAGAGACATTGCCTTTTGGGGTTTCCTCAGGCAAGTCACTGCATCACTTAGTTTTCCTTGTGGTAAATGGGGTCAGTGGTGCAGGTCTGCTTATGGAGAGGATGCATGAGACTGAATTCAGTCTCACTTATCAGAATTTCTGAGGACCTCAGACATGGATGGTGCTCAGAAATACCAAAGGAACAAAAACCACCTTTTCAAGACTACTTTAAGGTAGTAAAGTAAGTAGCCTCTGAAAGGGAGGCTGTGGCTCCTGAAAGACCCCAAAGCATTTTTTAATCCATTATCAGATGCTTTGAGTGAAAATCCTGGGATAATGTTGGCTCTGAAGAGCATCTGTCTGTAGTGAGCTTTACCTTGTGTGTTTGTCTTGCTATCTCAGTTAGCTGGTACCATGGTTAGTACGGTTTTGTAGCGCGGTAATGAATTTGATTTATCATCTCTGCTGGATAGCCATCCAGAACAGATATTTGTCCAGAACCTTGTCTCCTGTGGCACTTTTTATTCTGGAGAGGTTCCATTGTTGAGCTGGTTGAGCCAATGGGTGTTATAAGTCAGGAATACAAATGCTGTGAGGAAAAGAAGTCTAGGACTGGAACTATGACTTATGGTCTATGAGTTATGGTAAGTTCTGCCTGGTATCTCCTGAACTTGCTAGCTCTGTAGAGGAGCCGGTGGCTGAAAACTCTGAAAATGCATATGAAAAAAGCTATTAGGTTGGAGAAAATCTAGGTGGAATTCAGTCTTTCTCCTACACAGACATACTGTACTAGCTGCCTGACTATTTAAAGCAGTAGTAAAAGGAACTTTAGTGTAAGCTGGGAACATCTGGAGTATTCGATTCTGTTCAGGTCAGTCTAGGAAGGAAGAACCAGGTGTGCCCTCTTCCATCTCTTCCTGTTGTATTTCCCTGGTTTTGTACACACAGCACCAGTATGTTATACAATGCAGCAGTTAGAGCATCTCTGTTACTTGTTTTTGAAGTAGCTCAAAGGATGTCAGATTGCTGGTTTGTAAGGTGAAATGAGTGTGTTTTGCCTAGCCAGAATGGAAGGGAAATGATCTCTTCTCAAGTCCTTTTTGCTGTGAGCTGTCCATCACTGGTCTCGTTAATTCCTTCCTCTTGCTCATAGCAAGGCCCTGCTTGGTACACTGAGGAGTGCTGAATCACTTCTCTGCCAAGTGGGTCAGTGTTCTCCCACTTTGCTTCCCTCCAAGCTGAGATTTGCAGTGATTTGGATATCCCTACTTTCTTTAACCCCATCTTGTATTTGCCCTCGTGCTGCTCTGTCACTACTCAGACCATTGTTTTAGGTCGCCCTCAACCTTCCTCCAGCATTAGTGTAATTCCTGCTGTGCTTTTTGCACCAGTGCCCAGGTGGCCCTTGCCAAGCAGTGTCTGGCCCAAGTGATGTGACAGAGGCAGGAGAGCAGGTAGAAGTTATTGGGATGTGGATGTGTCTGTGTGCCGGCCGGGGCTGGGGCTCTGTGTGTCTGTACTTCTTTGTTGTTTTTATTTTACTTTCTAATTTTTGTTTGTTTATCATTTTAACGCTTACATTTGTTTTGCAGCTACACAGTCTTGTGAAGAGAAGCTCCATGCCTGGGACAGCCCAGGGCAGACATTGGAGTTAGAGCGTGCTCGGTCGGAGCCGTTGCTAACTCCGGTAGTTCCCTTTGTACTTAACCGAGCACCGTGTAAGTTAGCAGCTGGGTAGCAGTAGTGGAGTAGTGCAACTCGTGCTAGTTTCCCTAGATGTAAAGGTCCCTCCTCTCTCCTCCCCTGCCCCTCACCTCGTCCGTGCGAGCCGGGCCGGGGCGGAGCGCTCCGAGCCGGCGCCATGGGTCCCGGCGGGGCCNCGCCGCTCCTCGCTCGCCCCGGGCCGGGGGCGAGACAGAGCCTGGCCCAAACTCTGCCTGGCCTTGAACGGTGCCCGCTAAACGCGCCCGCAGCGCTCCCCGACCGGCGGCGGGGCTGCTGCGGCGGGGCTGCCTCCTGGGCTCGCACAAAGCAGGGTGAAGCCGCCGCTGGCCATGCTCGATGTCCGTGCCGGCGCATGTCGCCTCCCGCCTGTGCCTGTGCCGTGCCAGTTTGGAGGCCCCTCGGATTTATCGGGAGCGGCAGGCGCGAGTGGCGTCCCCTGACACCCGTGTGCCAGGTGTAGCTCGGGACATGTAGCGAAAGCCAGCATACGAGCACAGTCTAATGCAGTGGACTAGTTTTGAAGGACAGGCCTGATGGTACTGCATCAAGGCACCTTGGAAGGGGATGCAAATTTCCTTAAGATGAGCCAGCACACTGTGGCTGTGGTCTGCAGACTCCTTGATTCATCCCAAATGCAGCCTGTCCAATGAACTCTGTCTTCTGGACATAGGTGGTGCATGATTTGGAGACCCAACAAGTAGCCCTTCTTCACATGAAAGTAATCCCAGACAACTTGCTTGTAAGGACGTTTTTCACAACAGACATAGCCCACTATGTCATTTTGACCCATTCCCTGTGTGCATCTTTTCACATGTGTAAGTGTATACAGCCTGCATGGCAAAACCAGCCACCTTCTTGTTATGAGCCAGATGTCCCCTATTTGAGGGGTTCCTGAGGCTGGCTCAGTAGTAAAATTCTCTTAATGGATTTCCAGAGTGGGTACAGACACCTTTCATTGCCAGTGAGATTATCATCTTATTGCTCTTTGGCTGCGCTTACCAGTGGTGGGATGAGGTGCTCATGTGGATGTGCTTATGGGCAAGGGGGAGAGCAGAGTAGCATCTTCCGGCATTTAGAATGGAATTCAGCTTCCCTGACTTGAACATCTAAAGATGGTAGGTTGGATTTAAACACTATCCCCCTAATGATGAGTATCTAAGATGCCTACGTGAGACTTCCAGAAGTCCCAGTTTCTTTCAGGACCCAAAGGGGACTGGTTCCATTTCAGACACGTATATTTTAGATGCTGAAGGGCACAAGAATGTCACTTCTAGTGGTAGGAATTGTATTTTATCTGATAACATTGAAAAGAATGCTAGAGAACCTCTTAAATGCCTGTATAATGTGCAGAAGAGTCTACCTACAGGTGTGGGGAAGGCTGAAGAGATGTGAGGTTGTGCATATAGGCTTAGGCATAGGTATGGTGCACATAGTAGTCATAGAATGGAATTGTGTTGTTTAACAGACCTGATTTAAACTTTGTAAATGTTATGAATTCTGGAGATCAGCATGGATGATGCAACACTGCAGAGGGGATGGGGCCTGGGCCATGTGCTGTGGGGAGCCAAGAGAGGAGAGTGCAGAGGTGCTGGTCAGATGGGGGCCAAACAACAGTAGACAGACAGCCCCTGTCTTCATTCATCTTGAAGTCTAGTGTGCTGGGCTGTGTTAATGGCAACACTGTCAGGGTGCTGTAAAGAATTGTGCCATAGGGATTGGCAGAAGCTAACTAGCAGTGTGCACACTCAGACATAGCTAGGACCTGCTCATCCAACCCATCCATCCTGCTGCAGCTATCTTTCTAGCTTGCAGAAGCCATCCCTACATGTCTCAGTTGCTTGTTTGCAGCATTCACAATAGCTGAGGTATTGATGATGGTGATAGGCAAGTTGCTGGGAGACTCTTTCCAACTGGCTTGATCTGTGTGGTGGCCATTTGTATATGGCTACTGTGGTGAAGGTTTTCCACATCTTAAGCTGCCAGACAAGTACTTCAGATGGGCAGGGTCACTGGCATTCATTGGTCAGACTCCCTAGCAGCAGCTCAGGCTGTCATTCAGGAGACACCTCTAGTGACTTAGACCTTTCTCAAAGAAAAATATTAAATATGGTCTCTTTATTTCCGTTCTCCCTGCATTATGGGATCACCATTTCCCTGTCATACCACTGCCCCCCTACTCTCATGTAGATGACTGTCTTTACTGCATATCTCCAGAATGCAGGGAGCAGCATTCTATGAGATCTAGACTAATGGTGCTCTACAAATTGCTTGTGGGAAGCACCCACTAGCCTCATATTTCTACTGAACTCTTCAGCACAGCTAAATTGCGTTTTCTTCTTGTTCACAGTGCGTAAGCAAGAGATCATTAAGATAACAGAGCAGCTGATAGAGGCCATCAACAATGGAGATTTTGAGGCATATACGTAAGTAGAGATGCTTTCTGACAGGTTGTTTACCAGTTTGTGTGCAAGTGATGCTCTGGCTCCTGGGTATGAGGAGCTGTCACGCAGTCACGGATGGTAAGAGCTTTTATCCTTCTTAGCCTACATCAGTTAGGAGTAAGGGATGGAATAGTAGAGCTCTAAATAAATATCATGTCAGGTATCAAACAGCAAGAGGAGCAACAACAGGAAAATGTCCTGGGTTTGTAAGAAAAGTACAGGGGAGGGGAACAAGAAGAGCAGAAGGAGAATAAAAGGAAAGTCAGAAATCTAGAGATTTATTTCATGTGAAATGCCATCTAGTTGGCTCCTTGAGTTACAGGAGGGCTGAGTCTTCAGGAACATACTTCTTGGAGTAGGGCGATGTAGTTAGGTGGACACGAGGTGTGAGTCAAATGGTATACCAGCACTTCACTGTGTGAATAGCTCTTGGGCTCAAATGCAAACTGTAAGCCTGTGCTGCTTTTCTTTGCAGAAAAATCTGTGATCCTGGCTTGACCTCATTTGAACCTGAAGCACTGGGGAACCTGGTTGAAGGAATGGATTTCCATAAGTTTTACTTTGAAAACTGTGAGTGGGTAGATTTGGTAACTCCAACACCTTTCTCTCTACTCTTCCTTTACATAACATTTGGGAGGGAAAATTGGCTTTGTTTTTACTGGTTATCAGAATAAGCAGGAACTTGATTGTGCTTGGGTTATGATGTATGCATAAAAGCCAGCAGTCTTTCTGTCAAAAAGCCTGTTCATCAACAATTTCAATTCTAACCCCACATCCCTTCACCCTAGTCATACAATCTGCCAGGTGGAAATGTTTTGTACCTGGCATGGACTGCAGGAGCTTAAAAGTTTGAGGCACTGGACTTCTTACTGATATGAGAATGGAAAAAAATTATCAGATTTTGGTGAAATCAGCATTTATGTTTGGGTAGACATACTGAATAATCAGGCATAAAGATGCTTTCACTTTGAGTTTCCTCTGGATGATTTCAGATCACTAATGAACCTTTTACATAGATATAAGGGTCACCTTGTCAGCCTGGGGCAGGAAAGAGTTGGGAGAAATACTATCATTTACACTGTTGGGATTTGTCTCCCTTCCTGGATGTCTCCACAGGGGTGAGATAATTGAAATTTAAATCCTGAGCTGTTCAATCTGCTTTATTTTGGGGGTTAGGTCAAGGTCCTTAGTATGGGCAATATATAGTTCTCTAAGTATGCAGAGACTTTGTCTCTCTCAACAGCCTATTATGGAGTGATTGTAACACTTCTGAGGTTTGTGCATATTTAACACTGTCCTCGCTTAAAGATCTCCTGATTACTGACTCCTTTGCAATGATATTCTGTAAGTGAAAGATCTTTCCCCATAATTGAAGACACAGCAGCACTGATGTTGAAAAAGTGGCGAGTATGCTTTGCAGAGGAAGTGGGGGCAAAGGGGCCAAGGGATTCCTGGCAGTAAGTGTGCAGTTCCTAAGGAGAGCAACAGGTGATAGGTGAAAGAATTTCTTGGATTTTGCCTGAAAATTTGCAGGAGCAATTTTTGAGGTATTCCAGAATCCAGTGGAAGGTGAGTAGAATATAGAAGAGGTTGGAGAATGTAGGACACTGTTCGTTCTTAGTCATCAAACAAATCATCTGATGGTTTTGCATGTCCTGCCAGTACTGTCGAAGAACAGCAAGCCAATCCACACGACCATCCTGAACCCCCACGTCCACGTCATCGGGGAGGACGCCGCCTGCATCGCGTACATCCGCCTGACGCAGTACATTGACGGCCAGGGCCGGCCCCGCACCACGCAGTCGGAGGAGACCCGTGTCTGGCACCGCCGAGATGGCAAGTGGCTCAATGTCCACTACCACTGCTCTGGAGCTCCTGCAGCACCTCTCCAGTGAGGATCACATGCGGGTATGGACTCTCAGGGAAGGAGTACATCACACACACAGCTGAGGCTGCTGTATGTGGGGATTCAGCATTTCATGTTCAGCATAAACAAGGCTGTTTAGCTGGCTGTGAGAGAACCATATTTAGTTGTCTGTAGGCTGAAAACTTCAGCTTGTAGATGGTATTCCTTTAAGTCCTGTCCTTTGGACTCAGTAAGGTTATCTGCCACTCCTGGCGGATGAGAGTCATGTGCCAGACATGTTCCTGGGCATAGGTACCCTTGTAGCAGTTGTGCTTCCTCCCAGGTGCTCAGGTCTGTGCTTGGCCAAACTGCTAATCCGGAGCAGAGAGGAAGAGTATCTCATGCCGTGCACAGGTTGGCCCTTTCACATCTACCTCTCCATGCTGGGGGTCATTTTGATGATTATGTCATCCTCTGGGAAGGATATTATAGAATCCATACAGAACAATTTCTATGCCATAAGGGGTAACGGTTTCATACTAATTAATATAAATGTTACCACTGATTTTCTGATAAGCAAAAGCTATTTAATGTACCATGTTGAGAAAACCGAGAGGGGCAAAGAATCTAAACAAATAATGATATCAGAAGATTTAAAATATTTCCCAATTAACTTGCCACAATTCAGCATTGGAAGAAACTTTGACTCTAAAATATGTCATGAAGAAATTATTGTTGCTTGCTCCTGAAGGACATCAGGTCCATCTACATCTTCAGCATTAAGGCATTCTGGTTTATTGCCTTAATGGTTTCTTTTAATTAGATGTACAAAGCCTTTCTGCATCCTTTTGTTTTAAGCTGAAATATATGTCACATTCATTTTATAGCCCAAAGTTTCCTAATCTTAGGACCTTTTTACTAAATATTTTCTATTTAAGGGCAAACACAACAAATATCTACAGCTGGGAGGCAACCTTTTTTAAATGTGGTCATTTAAGCATGAACCACTCAAGTGTAGTTGCTACTTGAGTCCTAGTTCTGTGAACAACTTGGGACTAAGCCAAGAGCAGTTTTATTTATGTGTTGTGAGGTATTCAACCCTACTGAAGGCAATGGGAAGGAATGTGAACTATCACAAGCAAGCTGCAGAGGTCACAGATGGAATTTGAAAAGCAAAAGCCAGCTGGGGGCACCAGAAGCAGGGAAGCTTTCAAGAGAGCTGGAAAATCAGCTGAATTTCCAGGAAGTAAGGCAGTGAGAAGGATAAAGCCTTTGCAGGAAAACAAAAAACACTTGCATCAGATTTCATCACAGAAATGGTGAGGGAGATGTCTGTCTTGGATTTGAATGTCTGTCCAAAAAAAGTTGCAGAAGAAATTATTGAATTAAAGATCAGTGTGGCTCAGTGGCTATTCCTAGGAGTTCTGAGGAAATTTAGGAATGGAAAGTCTGCTGCGAAAGAGGTATGTTTCTTGGCTGTGGAAATGCTGAAGCTCTCCAAAAGTATGTGCTAGAGGGTTTCTGAAAACTGCAGAGCAGAAGCTATTTCCAAACCACAAAATGTTGGTTAAAACAATATTTAAAAATATCCTGTAAACTAATAGAAGTTGAAGTATTTGCATGCATTTCTGGGTTCTGAAGGAGGTATACCCACAAGCAATTACAAATGGGGTCAGTGTGGGCAGCCCCCATCTGAATGCACTGAATCATTTTGGAGCAGTGTTATTCCATGTGCAGTGAAAGCTAAGGATGAAGAATGAATGAGGTGAGTAAGAATTCTTAAATAGAAATTAGTGGTTTCTTCTCACCTGGAAGGCAGAGTTCAGTTCTGGGTAAATCATCTCAAAAGGAAACTGCAGCCAGAAAAGAAGTTTTGATGTTAATCAGAGGACTTCTGTGTAAGTAGAGTGGAAACCAAGAAGGGAGAAGATTAATAGGGGAGATTCTACAAAAATTTGCAAACTAAGAAATGGTAGAAAGAAGTGTTTGGCTATACTTTCATGATAGCATAATGCTGAACAGACATGAAAAAACCCCAAACTTAAAACTGATCAAAATAAATCAAGTAATTTGGCACATGAAGGTTAACCAGGAAGGGCCTTTGCTAAAAGCAGTCACTAGGGCTATAATTTCACAAAACTACAGAAAAGCTCATGCATTTGTTTAAATATTAAGAAAGTTCAGAGACAAAATTACTGAAGTTTGAAGAATAAAAACCCGAAGAAAAATAAAATTACCTTTCAGTTCAAGGCAAAAGCCGAAGGAAAGTGAGGCAGAAAATGTTCCTTAGGAACATTTGAGCACCCCTTAGGAAACTTCTTCAACTTCTGGGTCATGGCTATGAGAGAGCGGGCCCAGGGCTGCTTCAAAGCAGCACATAATACATTTTAGCAATTAGCTAATGTTCGTTGGCACACTCAGCCACCTGGAAGGGGAAGTGAATGCCTCTTATCTTTAGAGCTCTCCTCATGAGCCCCCGTTTGTCTTGTGTTAGGGGTTTCTACCTACACCAAATAATTAGCCTGTAGAAAACTTGTTTTTTTAATTGTGTACAGCTAATGTATGCTTTATTTCCTTCCATCTTTCATCCTGTTCTCCCCTCTCCTTTCTGGGTGGACACTACCTCTTCCTGACTGCAGCAACTTGTGGAGATACTCAGCTGGAGGGCAATATCTTCTTAGCAAGCAGCTCTGGAGTGCCTGAGTGACAGCAACGGTCATGTCTGTTTTGACGTTAAAAAAATAAATACAAATTACAAACAGGCAGCAGCCAAATGCACGAAACCCTGCATGCATCTGATGCTCCGGGCACTGCCTTTCTGTTGTTTTCCATGGATCCATCGTGTCTGTTTCTGCTGTACGAAGGTGTTTTTAAATCTAAAAAAAAGACATGTTGTTTGTATAAAATAATGAAAAAAAGGAATAATGCTAAATAAGTGACAGATAATCCAACATGCCCCCTCCCCCAGGGCTAAGAAAGTGGCAGCAGCCGGAACATCTTTCAGAAATGAAGTAAGGGGGAAAGCAAAAGTGAAGGAGAGAAAGAGAGAGGGAGAGCAAGAAAGGAGGCAGTTTGAACAGCGGATGGCTGAACTGTGCTCCGCAAAGCCATGGTGGAAGTCAATACCACATTGGGGCTGTGCGGCAACTGCAGTCGGTGAGAGGTGGCAAGAAGACCCCAGAGGAGCCAGTGTGAAGACTGGGGTTCAAGAGAGAGGAGGTGCTTCTCTTCCTGTTGCCCAGCAGTCTGACTTCAGCCTGTTTCTTCTTTGATTTCTGCACAGTAAGAACGCTACGGAAACCTGGTTGCTCGGCTGCTGGATCCCAAAACAGACTTTATTTTTCTTTTTTTCTTTTTTTTTTTTTTTTTAAGAACTAAAGCAAAATGGAATGTTGATTTAAAACTAAAGATGGAAGTAGAGATTTAAAAATGGGTTTAAGTGAATATAACTTGAATAGAAGCTCGCTCTTTAGTGATACTGGTTTTAGAACAGCCACTACCTGGACAAACATGGAGTTTTGAAGCCAGATTATTTAATTTAATAAAACAAAAAAACATTTCATTAAGAGCAGAGATTTTAGAGGAAGAGGGTATGGGATTGTTTGTATGGGATTTTCTATTTTTTTTCCTTTTTAGTTGCATAGTTGGGATCCACAGTGCTGCAGAACACGTGTTCCTTAGGAAGCAGACAAAAAACTTAGTGTTATGTTCTTCATGAAAACTTGCACATACACTCCTATATGAGGCATAAATAGTGTGTGTTTTTTATACTGAAATATATGCACCCGTAGAATTAAAGGGGTTACCTGGCCTCCTGTTTGATTTGTTGGTCTCCAGTAAAATAGCAGTGGGAGCCAGCAGCCCCAGCCAGGTGCTTCTCCCCATCACTAACCCATCTGATGTTTGTAAGTGTCATGTTTCCTAGTGTTTATTTGGGTAATTTTTCTATTTTTTACAGTGATGTTGTAACACAGAAAACTATCAGATCAGAACCTCAAAAGCTGTAGCTGAAGGAATCCAGGCCCTCCCCACCCCATGTTGCCTCTGGGTGTTAGAGGATACCTCATGAAGCAGAGGGGAAAGGGAATGAGCACGTGATCTGATATTCGTCCTTTGGGCCAATTCATCTTCCTTTCTTTTCTTTGCTGCAAAAGGAGTTCAGTTCCTTTTTTCATTGGGTGGGGGATGTGGAAATGTTTTGTTGACCTTACCAAGGAAGGAGCCTAGCCCCAAGAAGAAAATGGCCTTTCTGGCAGATCTGATGGGATTTGTCTTGACCAAGGGAAGGCATCACTTGCAGAAGTTGGAATGGGCTTTTACCTGAATTTATCTACCCCTAATCATTTTTTGGATCTCTAGAGGGAGTTAAAATGATTGTCTTGACAGCGTTCTAAGTGTGTGGCAATCTTTTAGCAGACTATAGAAGAAAAGAAAGACAATTTGGAATTTTAATCCTTATTCAATAAAATGCAGAAAATAAAAGCGTTTGCACAAAGTGGAGCTGTCACTTTGCAGCAGATAGCGCTCTGCTCCCTTTGTTGGAGAGGTGCTATCCCACACCAGGATTAAATCAGCTAACCATTGATGAAGGAAAAGACCATCCACACTTCCCAGGTTTGTTTGAGCAAACATCCTCTTCTTCCTCCCTCCACTATCCCAGGGGAGGAGTGAGGAGGGGATTGAACCCATGGGGGGGCAAACACTAGATTTTATTATTTCAAAACATTTTTAAGACAGCACTAAGCCAGTGAGTGAAGTGGAAAAGCAAAAGCCTTGATATGTCATTCAGAATTTTTTTAAGCCACAAAGAGAGCAAACAGATTACAATTACACCATTTAAAAAAAGGTTAATACAAAACATTATGCATGCCTTCTTCCGGTCTGATCTTCCTTGTCTCTTTACCTGATGATTATTAATAGTTAAAAAAGAGAACCCTCTATATTAAGTATATACATCTTTCAGAGAAAATTTTAAAAGAACAGAACTATTGGGTTTTTTTGTTTTTGCACAGTCTTGGAGACAAACTCCTTTGGATTTTTTTTTTTTTTTTTTTTTGTTGTTTTGTTTCTTTTTAAGTTAATGAGAACCTTAGCTTGGTATGGCCATTATCAAACACAGCTGTACACCTTTAGCATTCTTAATGTTCTCTTATGGGGCTAATGTAAGCATCTATATAATATATATTATAAATATCACATTTTAAACAGGAAATGGAAGGCATTTGATGCAGAATTTTTGCATGATATAGAAATAATTAAAGTTAGCTAGTGTTTGTTTGTTTGGTCTGAATGTTGGTAGAACCTTCATAGCTTTGTTACAATGAAACCTTGAACTGAAGATATTTAATAAAATAACATTTAAACAGTGTAAAGTTTGGAGTGTCACATTATTCTCCTAAATCATGGAACAATATGAAATTGATACTTCTGGGATAAGAATCAATTGACAGAGGAGGTCTTTTTTCCTGTGTCGTTTAAAAATGTAATGTTTAAAAAGTTATTATACCTACAGTGGGGGAGGGGAGAATACTGGCATTAAAAACAAAAGGATGACAGAACCTGTTAAAGTTACCTTTATGACATCTCCCTGACAGACTAGGGAAAATAAGGAAATTCTGCTTTTTTTCCCAATAGCCTGATCCTTGGTAAATTTATGCTGTTACTTCCTTTCCTGGTCTTTGTTTTCCTCACCAGTATTTAAGATTCCTTGTGGGAGAAACTATCTTGCTATTTGGTTTGCCTGATGTAAACATGCTGATCTCAAGTTGTGCGACTTAGTTAATTGTCAATAGTGTATTTTGTGTCCTAGCTGGGATGCTCCTGCAGAGGAGCAGAACATGTCAGGTCTAGCATAGTAAGCATCACTTCTTAAGAAGTTAAAAGTTAGTTGGATTTATCTTGTTTTGTTTTTATACTGCCTCTTGTTGTTAGCATTTCATGTATGCCCCATTAAGTAGGCTTTGTCCCGCTCAGGCCTTTGGTGCTCTGCCATTTCCCTGTTAGCTCTCACCGTGCAGATGTCACCTGCTGTGGAGGGCAGGCGGCTGAGCCGCGAGGCTGCAGCAGGCGCCGCCCGCGCCCTGTGCCGAGCCCCGCCCGGCGCGGCTGTGTGGGACGGGGATGCTCAGGGGCTTCTCCGCGGCCGTGCTACCCGCTGGCCTCGCCTGGCACGGTTACTGCTGTGATCGCGCGGGGGACACACTTCTCGTTTTGGCACTGGCTGCAGCTAAGGCGAAGGGGCTCTAGCCAGCACACGGCTCCCCATTTGGCAGGCCTGGCTGGCCTCATGCCCCTGAGCTCTTCCCAGGTGTGTCTGGGAAAGCGCAGCAAAGGGGAGGGGGTGGCCTTGCCTTATCACTGAAAGCGAGTTCATTGTGCTTAATCCCCTTTAACTGCAGCAATTACCCAGTAAATAGGTGTCAGCTGTTGCTGCTTAAAGAGATGATTACTTTTGCTGCCTGATGAAACAGGAGGAAAATATCATCCTTACTGTTTAAAGGGAGAAGATAAGAGTTTTACAGTCCATTTTACTGGGACTGAAGGTAATCTGTTTGTACCCAGAAGAAGTGGCTCCTGCTATTTCGGGAGCAAAGAGACATTCTGCTCTTATTTCTGACATATGAGGCAGTAGCATTCATCAGGTAAGGTTTTTCCTGAAGCAGTTAATCCTGCCTTAATGATCTTTGAAGTAATGTATGAGCTGATAAGCGCTGGGAAGGTACTCATAAAATTAGTGATGATCTCCTATGTTTTTAGTAGCTCTTTTAACCAGGATAGGAGTAATTTAAACACTTACTGAAAGCAAAATAGTCAGACTAACACTCAGGTCAGGAATATTTATTGTAGCGTATATATGGGGCCTGTTTTATGTCTTATATTTTAGCTGACAGCTGGGATTGGGAATGGTACTTCCCTGCATTATAATAGCTCCAGTAGTGAGCTATCAAACAGGTATACTCCCAGAACTTTACTTCCCAGTACGCTGGTTAAATTCTGTTCATCCTATTAGATGAAGTTTTGCCATCTTCCTACCAAAGACAAGCGTCTGAGCATGGTTTTTTAAGTTCCCTCCCAATTTATGCACGTGCATGATTGTATACATAGGTGGATTACTCTATGGGAGACCTGTAATTGATGGTAGATTTTATTTATGCCCAAGTAGATTTCCTCTTAAAGTAGGATTGCTCTGCTCACTTGCTGGGCAAATGGCACAAAGGCCTGGCAGGATGTTCCTATGCTTATAGTATCTATGAGATGTGGGGAGAAGCATGAGCAGAACTGGACCCTAAATGTCAATATCCTTTTCATTTATTATGAAAATTGTTATTTCTTACTTATGTTTAATTGATAGAGCATTTGACTAATGATTGGATTTGTGATCTGGTTTTGGTTTGCTATGGCTTTGCAGGGTGACTGCAGATAAGCCAGCTGTGTGCTCTGTGCTTCAGCTTTCCCATTTGTCCGTGCAGACGATAAGCCTGACCTCTGTAAAAACCACTGTAAGAGACTGATGAACAGTGCTGCAGAGCAGCTAGGTGGTACTGCTGCCATACATCACAGATGATTTTTTTTTTGCCTGAGAATTTGAAATGTTTGGGACTGCAGATTAATGCACCTGGAATGCTTGTTTATTTGGGTTTGGTATACATTAATTTAAGAGTAGAGAAGGGTGATCCTTTGGGGGCACTTAAAGTGGCTTGAGTGGAGGATTATGAATTTTTCCCTTGAGATCCTTAGTGCCTGAGAACTCCTCACCTGCCAGAATGTCCTCTTTGCCTGCTGGTAAGGAATAGGAATTTACTGGTTGGCGTGTAGTACTCTGAAGAATTTTAAGCCAATTTCTTATGTACTTAACAAGTATTAGGAAACAAAAAATGCATATGCTCATGGTTTTTAAGGCAGACTGGCTACAAGGAAAGGATGGCTATAATAAAGTTAATAAAATCTCATTCTGAAAGTTTTTTGTGCCACAGGAGGGTCCTCTAAAGCACTGGTGGATGGGGGAGAGGGAAAGGTCGTTGTGCCTAATCTGTGGCAATTTATATAATTTTATCATAATTATCCATTAATGGATGGGCAGGTGACATTTATTCACAGAAAACCATTTTGTTAATGCATCATATGACTGCATGTTGGCAGCCTTGGGATTTGGCCAGTACTTGCAATGAAATACTGTCTCATCATGGTGTATTTCTCCTTCACGCTTCTGTGGGATATAGTGCTCATACCAACAGAGGACAGCCTGCGAAAATGGCACCAGGGCTCTGCTTCAGAGGCTTGTTTACTTTGGAATGTGCTATAGGTTACATCAGTAGTCAGAGCAGTATTACTGCCGTATGGTAGTTCCTGTTCCAGAAAGGGTTTGTTTCTTACTACTTGTCTAGGAGTTCAAAATAAACTGAAAAAATTATTTATACAAAAAATATATGTTCTACTGAAGTGACATTTGAAATTCATTGCTTTAGATTTAGCATAGTTTTCTTGTATAAAAAAGGCCCAAACTTGGCGTAGTCTTAAGTGTTTTTAAGAATTGTAAACAGATTTCAGTCTTGTTCATTCCAAAACATATTAATGCTGAAATAGTTTTATCTATGGTAAATCAGTAAGTTTTATCATCTTCTACTCTGTTACAATATCAGTAAAAATCTTCCATACCTATTACAAAGACTGTATTGGGCCTCAACAGAAACAGCAAGACATTTAATCTTCTACTTTGACTTTCCCTTTAGGAAGAAACAGGCCTGAGCTATTAAATGGAATATCCAGGGAAAGATGGTTTATGTAACCTTAAGAAAGAGAAATTGCTTCAGTGAAGTGCAATGTTACCAGGGATAGCACATGCTAAGTGAGGTAATGATAACCTGTAAGATGGGAGTCATAAAGCCAAGCACTCAGAGTGGTTGGGAGTGTGGAGACACAAGATGGAGTTGAAGGTGTCTTGCAAGTGAATAGAGGAAGTTACATTTAAGGTAGCTAGAAAGGCAGTGAGGACAGTGGGATGGAGAGTTGCTTTGTGGTGAAATGAGAAGGAAAGCAGACAAATTCTATGCTGGTGGTTTGAGGACCAAGGAGGGGTTTGAAAAGATGGGGTATATTTTGGGGTAATTTCTTCCATGGCACATTCAAATGGAGTTTTAAGCTGATACTCTTGCACCTGTATAGCAAACTATAGTGTACAGCATACCCTCCTGAAAATACTTTTTAAACCAGAATATCAAGTTGTGCTTTGAAATGGTAAATCCCATTTCACAGAATGTAGTACTGGATGATAAATGCTATAAGCACATGACACAAAGTGCTGAGCAGCTCCATCATCCTTCTGTTGGCTCAGATTTGATCAGCTGTTTTGGAAAGTGCAATATCTGTGGTAGACTGGGCATCACCTGTTGCTGCCATGCTAGATTTGGGATGGCTGGAGGCAGGGGGACGATATTAATCTGATGTGAGCACTATGGCATGTGTTTGGATTAACTCAACAGAAATGCAGTCACATGTTAAAATATGTGCTGCTGGGTATTTTGGCAGCACAGACCTGTGCAATGTGACTGCAGGTGGTGGGAGCAGCTGACTCATCAACCTCTGCTGAGGTGGGTTGCTGTCAGCCAGAGGCAGAACAGGGCTTTTGAAGCACACTAAGATATGATTGCTCATAGCTTTGTCTGCTTTTCTTCAGTTTTTTGATTCACCTGCTAACATGGGCTTAACAGGCTTGCAGAAGCTTGGTCAGTGCTTCAGGTGCAAATTGATTAGCTGAAGGTTAAAAGCCCTCTATAAATGTGTCCGTAAACCATGACTTTCGAGCTTTTTAAACTTTTCAATAGAGGAGCAGGTCCCTGTACAGCAAATCTACCTACATACTGCATTGCTTTTTGAGGGTATTCTGAGAATTATTCACAAGGTGCCAGCAATCCTCTGACAGCAGGATGGGAAGCAGTGCATTGCCAACGTGAGGCCTTATTTCCTGAGCACCTGCTTTCCCTTTGCTTGCTCCTCTTCTGTCGCTTTTGACCACTCCAGGTCCCAGTCGTGTTAACCTGTCCCAAATGTTCGCAGTCTGCAGCACGGTGGGTTCTTTCTCCACAGCAGATCTAAAAGCAGGACCGTGTAATAGCATTCCCAGACTACTATCCACTCCTCCAGCCTCCCCTGAGAATGTTTCTGTGATGTGGCTTCACATCTCATTCTGGCTTCCTGCTACAATTTCCTCCACCTCTTTAACGTAGCAAATTGCACCGTGCGTGTTTGTGTTTCTCGGGAGGCTGCTGCCGGCGATGTCACAGCAGTGTCAATCCCTACCGACCGCTTTCCCGGGCATCCCACGCCTTCTGCGCAGCCGGGAGCGCGCTGGCCGTGACCGTGCCGGGCAGCACCGGGCCGTGGCGGTACCGCCGGCCCCCGGTCCTGCTGGGGGGCGCGGGGAAGCCCCTGCCACGTGTTTGTGCGCGGGGCGCGGCTGCTGCGGGACCCCGGGCCGAGCCCTCCCCGGCGGGCGGGGCCCCGCGCCCCTCCCTC
>VZTT01049056.1:125834-137901 GCA_013400855.1 Buphagus erythrorhynchus
GGGGGGGGTCGGGCCGGGGCGGGCGGTGCGGAGAGCGCTGCCCCCCGCCCCGGAGCCACCTGTGCGGCCGGGGGTCCCCGCCGGGAGCCCCCTGCGGGGGCCGGTGCTCCTGCACGGTGCTCCATGCCGGCCGTACCCGGGGCCGAAGGTTTCGCAGCCCAGCCCGGCTGCTTTTGTGGGACGCCGGGCCCCCGACGCGCGGCGGGGAGCGGCAGCCCCTGCCCCAGTGCGGCTGCTGCCCCTCGGAGCGCCCTGAGCTCCGGCCGCGGCGGGGAGCGGGGTCCTGGGCCGGAGCTGCGCTCCCGGCCTCGCTCCACCTTTGTTTACCCCACGGCGCCGTGTTGCGGGCGGCGAGGTTGCCGAGTACGGCCGGAGTGGTCGGCGTGCACCGGGGCAGGGGATGCTCCCGTCCCCGTGGTGAGGCTGCGGCTGCACTGCCCGTGCTGCACACGCTGCTGCCTGGGGGCTGCGCTTAGAGCGGGCCAGCCGTGGGTACAGTTGTGCTACTATAAAGACAACAGAAATTACATACAGAAAGCTGATGGAACGTGAGGAATCGTTCCTGTAGTACTTCCCATCATATTTTAGTTGTTAAAACATTTTTTGCAGAAGCAAAATGATAAATAAAAGCATCAGACGTGCCTGTTTGCTTATACAAGAGTGAGTAAACTGTGTTGCCTGAATTAGAAGTGAGCAAATGTCACACATCTGAATTCAGCCACAAGTTACGCTACTCCACACTGGGATCCTTTGTGACCAATTTTGCCAAAGAAGTATTCAGAGTTGTTAATTGTATGTGCATTTCTCATTAGGAAATGTAACTTTGTCCTTTGTGACAGAGGTAAACTAGAAACTTCTGATGAATTGTTCAGGTTATGTGCAGTCAATTATCTGTGGTAATTGGGCTGGGAAATTTTGAATGATGGCAGTATGGAGGGGCACGTCATGGACAGAAACACCCGGAGAGCCAGAAAAAGTTAGAAGCTTAGCATCAGCCCCAAGAGTTTATTGGCCTGGGTGCCCACACGTGCTGGCATTGCCCATGTGAGCTGGCTCTGCACCCTACAGTGATCCCAAAGCCCTGCAGAGCTGCTGAACAGACACCTGAGGTGTTCTGTCCACAGTGGATTTCTGCAGTGTTTTGCATTGGGCTTCTCAGTGCAGCTGTTTTCATGGTACCAAGATCACTGGTCTGCTGACAGAATGGACATAGGAAGGCATTTTAGTTTGTTCTTCACCCTGCACAAAAGTGATTGTGGTTTGTTGAGATTGTTGGTTCCAAAAACAGCCTGACTCCAGTAGACCAGTTTTGAGCCAGTGGAAAATCTCTGCTTAAATCTGGCAACCAGCATAGAATGGTCTAAAAACTTTCTGTTGTCAGCAGCTGTGAACAAGTACATGTCTCTTACAGTTATTATCTTGTCCACTTGCTGCTTTCTTAAATATTTCTTCCTTATCCCAAATTCCTCATTTTGTTTGTTCTTCCCTTTTAGTTTTTGTTCTCCCTTAAGCACATGGTACTGTTTTCCTTGTTGCTTCTTGAACATGGTTTCCTAATGGGTCTTCTCTTCCTTTGTTTCAGTATTTCTTCAGCCTTTGTAAAACTACTTTTGTGCACGTAGATATGAACTATGAAGAACTGGAATTTTCAAAAAAAGGTGCAGCTCAAAACAAGCTGAGAGCAAGGACAGAGCAGGAGTAGTGGTACATCTGTCCATGTCAATTTTTTTGCTCCAGTTGCAGAAATGACTTTTGCTTGTGGGTATGGGTTCTCAGACTGGGTGTCAGAATGGAGACTGGGGGCCAATCTAGCAGCAAAATGAGATTGTGATACAGAAAAATTGAGAGTCAGTGTTTTGTAGTCTGGTGTAATATGTATGATTGTTTATCAGGATGTGAGTGTGTGCCAGGGCAAGCAGTGTCTCCCAGCAGCATCTAGTGATGATCCCAGTGATGGTGGGATCTGCTGCGTGAATTTTGCATAAAGCATGTTTCACTGTTGTGCCTAACCTTCAGTCTGATCTGCATCAGAATTCATGTAGGGGCCAGGTAAAAATAGCTTGAGTCTACTTTTGTATTTACATTTACAATTCCATGTTTGTTTGTTTTTTTTTTTTTAATGGGGGAAGGGAAAATAACCAAATGCAGCTGAGATTTCAATGTGTCCTGAACCACAGCCTATCTCCCAATCACTGAGCCTTGTTTCAGAGGATTGAATGGCTCTCTCAGCTCTCTCTGTGGTATATCTGGAATATGTGGTGATTCTCTGAGCAGAGCTGAACAGATAAGATAATCCATTTCATTTTAATTGGCAGAGTTGTTTACACATGATCTCTTGCTCATTTTCCTCTTTTAAAGGAATGCATATCTATCTCTGATTACAGCTCAGGTCAAAATCCCTCAGCACTTGTAGCAAATCTCCTTTAATTGGTCTCATTTAGCTCTCATAAGGTTGTGTTTTAATTCTCGCTCTTCCGAATCCTTTTCCCCAATCTGTAATGTAATTTATTACAGGATATTTTATAGACAAGGGAGCAGCCTCTGGCTGTCAGCAACCTTTGCAGTGTATCAAATTTCCAGCTCAACAGGCAGCTGCAGAGGAGTCTGTGGGTGTAAGGCAGTGATGCTGCAGCAGCAGCACACAGGCAGTCAGTGGTGGCGGCACTGGGCATGAGTGAAGGGTTTGTCCTGGATTCTGGAGATAATTGGGGTGAATGCTTCTGTTTGCTCTCTCTGCTTCTGTAGTCTTATTCTTGGTTTGCTGATGCAGGAGTCTTTGAGTTCGATTTTTTTCCTTTCTAGCTGTCTTTCCAATCCCTTTGTTTCAAGCCAAATACATCCAAGTTGCTGCTGTTTTCTGATGACAGACTTTGAGCAGCACAGGAGTGGTGGAAGGCAAATACTGGAAGCATATTTCTAGACACTAGCTGTGTTTAGAAAATTCCCTGTGACTTCTTTTTTTTTTTTTTTATTGGTTAATTGAACATAATGCAAAGAGGTGAAACTCTGCATTTCATTATGCTTCTGCTGAGGTGCTTCACCTCTGGCCTGTAACAGCACAGTCTGCAGGCACCATGGGCCAGTGCAGCTCCTGCCTGATCTCTGGATGTTCCGACATCAGCTCTGAAACTCTCAAAGTCTGGGTTTTGTTTTTCTTTTTTTCACGCTGTGCCCTCTGCCTTTACACTGGCAATTTTCCCACTACAGTAAAATCAGAAAGGACCATGTGCCTCTGCTTCAGCTGCTGGAGATGGCAGGCTGTGTGATGCAGCAGTGAAGGTAGACAGACCTTTTGCTTTGCTGATCCTGCTTTGGAAACAGGAATCTCCAGTAGAGCTATGGAGCACAGTAGTGTCTTAAATCACCTCTGAAATATTTAGTGGAGTGTACAGATGACAGCCCTACCTATTCTTCCTGCATAGTGATATTTGAAGGTCTTTGTCCTCTGGCAGTTGCTGTTTGGGGACTGTTTTTCAATATAGACCCATATCCTGAAAGGAAATTATATAGATCACTAGGCTCAATCCATATGTGCTCTGTTGAAAGTGCAGTAGAACTCTCTAGACATGAATGATGAATTAATCTTCTGCACCAGGAAGATAGCCTTCATCATGTTCTTGCCTGCTCTGATATTTTTTACTAAACTAACTGATTTAGCAGTGAATGTGAGGGTTTTGGTAAGATTGTAAGTGCAGTTTGGACCTCCTCAAAATACTTATGGCTTATGCTGGCCAGTGTAACAAGATATGTTTTCACAGAAGTGGGATTTGCTGCTTGCTTGTTTTTTAAAGCTGCCCAAACTCTTCAAACGAGGAGAGGGATGGGCACATGCTCTCTCTCTATAGACTCAGCCTGCTTTTAAATTTGTCAAGTAAAATGAATAGTGCAAAATAAGAAGAGACAGCTTCATGTAACACTTGCTTATGTACTAGCAACATCAAGAAGGTGTTTGGAAATACCTGTCTCTTCCAAATGTGTTTGTATCTGTGTGTAACCGCAGCTGTTATTCCTGATAGGGTTGCAGATGTGAAATATCAACAGTCCTTGCAGCTCTTCTCAGGCTGAAATATTACCACCTTAACTTAGTCTACGATAGTGCCCTCTTCTTTCCATTAAGTGAATTTTATATTTGTCATTAAATACAAATTGCGCAGTTTGCATTAGAAGTAGCGGTGATCTCGTTCATATTTTTTTTCTCCAAAATCAAAGGAGGTTGAAGAAGGAGAGCTATCTTTTGTCCTTTGCTCAGTACAGGGCTTGTGCAGGTCCTAGTGCTGCTGGTCCCTGTGCTTTAGGTGTCTCACACTGCACTTAACATCTACAGCATTTTGTCACATGTTTAGAGTGTGGAATGGAAGTTAGGGAGTGTGGGATACAGTTGTACTGCACTGGCCTGACCTGTTTTCTCTCAGCACTGTAGTACATGATTCTGAATAATTTTTTTACCTTTAGTTATATCTCCATTAGTAGAAGAGATTGTCCAGGGCATTCTCTGTAAAGCAAGAGATGTCTGTCCCCTCCTTTCCTACCATCCCATCCCAGTACAGTAGCTCACAAGAGCAGGATGCCTCCTCAGGGAGGGTTTCCACAGTGGGGGAGAGAGTCAGTCATAAAGCTGCATGTGTTAGATGGCACACCAACAAGTCATAGCCCTCTCCAGAGTCAGGGATCACTGCTGATTTTATTTATTGATGTATGTTTTTTATTTGTGTTCTGTTGTTGGATTGGGAGCTGGGTTGGCATAACTGATGCAAGAGGGAAGGAGGAAAGAGGGGCAGGAAAAATGACAATTTTATCCCTTTTTAATCTCTTTCTGCAGTTCTGGTCTGCCATCTGGTCAGTCTCTTTGAAAGCATACAACCCCAGCACCCTGTCCTTACTCTTCTCTTCGTTTCTTCAGTCTCCTACATCCTTCAATTCTGTGATAGGAACTCTCCAAGAATATTACACTCCTCTGAGTGATTTGTGTTGGGAGGCTCCTGTGTCAGGACCATTAGATTAGGTGATGGAGCAACTTGTTTTCCTTTGAATGTGTTTAGTTTTATGGTTCCAGATGATTCCATTAGCCTAATATTTTATTGGTCTTTAAGCATGTCTCTAATTAATGCTAATTTGTTTGGCAGTACTTCTGAAGTAGAATCAGAGCTTGCACGTGGGTTTTTAGAGCTCTTCAACAGATTTTAACTCTTACATTTTCAATCACTTTGGTATTAATTCCTCAAAGAAAACAGTGGGATGATAGGCCTTAGCTGTGCTACATTGTGAGTAGTAGAGCTCAATTTAGAAAAGCAGAGAAACTTGAGATTTACTTCAGAAAGGTTAGAAGAACCACAGAACATTTACCAATGTCTATTTTTGT
The DNA here is from genome assembly GCA_013400855.1 of Buphagus erythrorhynchus. NCBI lineage: Eukaryota > Metazoa > Chordata > Aves > Passeriformes > Sturnidae > Buphagus > Buphagus erythrorhynchus. Next base: position 131,194 of record VZTT01049056.1, read on the forward strand.
TTTAAGAACCTCTTACTGAATGACTTTGCATTAGCTCTCTAGCCCGTACTGGTGCTTTAGAGTGAATGGAAAATTTTGTATCACAAAGGGCTTTGAAAACAGTCAGATCTGGCTTTTCTTGGATGATGAGAGTTGGGCTCATCTGATTGCATGTGAATATGTAATATATAAATACAGCTCAAGTGTCCACATCTGAGCCAGGCACTTTAAGTTCCCTTTATGTTAAGGGTATGTTAGGTCACTGTTCATTTCTAAACCTGCCCTAAAGTAGATGTTCAAATTTTTTGAGCTGAATCACTTGCTGGAAGTTCTTTTTTGTTTTTCCACTGAATATGTTAAAAACTGAGAATGTCACTCCAGATGTAGAGAATGTCAGCAGGATAAGTATCTGAGCAGAAACTGCATTGAACACCTTCCAGAGTGACAACTAACTTGCTCCTAATCCTGGACTTCTTTTCAGTGTAGCATTTTTAATATCTTCACTATTAATTATGGAAATTTGTCTCTTCTGATCTTATCTTCTTACCTTTCCCATATTTAGAACATTTTTTCTGTGCATTTTTCTTTTTAAGCTAATGCTGATATGGGAATTCTGTGCCACTCACACTTTATTCTGAAAGCTTTTCCAAGTGCTGACTGTTAGGTCTTGTTCTGCAGCTGTCGATTGTCTTTGCCCTTGCCTCTGTGGTTAAGGTGTTCAGCATCCAGGGTTCCACTGTAAGTGGTAACCAGGACCTTACTGTCCTGGACAGCCATGCCTGTCCCAGAGAAGTCAGACCAAATCATGGGTAGGTCTTTGATTCAAAATCTAGCTGCAGAGATTGTAGTTGACTCTAAGCAAGGAGAATGTCAAAATGTCAGGTACTGGCCTATGATTTTTTCCCGTAAAGAGGCTGGTTTCTCTCCTGCACAGTCTGGGTTTTGCACTGCTGGAAGCTTAACTTTGAACAAATGGTGAGGTCAGGTTTGGAGTGGCCCAAAACAGTGGCACATTGCATGACTGAGATGAATAATGTAATTTCATAGCAAGTTGAATACCTCTTAATATTTAATGGCCCAAGATGAACAAGAAGCACAGCAAGACTGGGAACTCATTTGCAATCTAATAAAAGGCAGAAATTTCAGTGGAGAAAAGTTTGGCATTTTGCCTGACCCCTGAAAACGTCATCCTCTTGAATCTGTCATCACCCATGTTTTGTTTGTGTTTCTTTTCTGGACATCACCTGTGTGTAGGTCAGTTTCAAGTATAGAGATGTCTCTGAAGTGGCATCCTTTGTCTCAGCAGTGCAGCTACAGAACTGAAATCAGCATCACCTAACTGTTAGAAAAATGCTTGTCTTCCAGTTATTGAGGGCTGCAGAGGTATTAAAAAGAGCAGACAGAAACCAGTGTAGACATTGCATCGATTAACACAGAGTGTCTGTGTGTGAGGACTGCTGCAGCTCCCTGTTTCATCAGCTGTGTGAATCCACTTTCAGGAGAACGATGTGAGCTATTGTAGTGTTAAACCTGCATTTGCAGTGGGATAAAGTGGATTCTAGCCCGGTCCAGCAGTTGTGAAGAGGTAGATTCATTTCAGCATTGAAGCCTGGTGTAAATTACTAGTCTCCATGTCTGATCTATTGTCCAGAACAGCTCTGAAACATTCAGCTTTCCCCTGCCCCTCATTTTGGTTACAAATAATGTATTTAACTTGTTACTTGTAATTTCATTGTTTTTATTTTTAATTAAATGCTCTGGATTCACTCAGTGATACTGAAGCTCAAAATGCATGTGCTTTACTTATGGCTGAGTCATCATCATCTTCCTCATAAGCAGAGATCTGTCACTGTCGCCTGATTTACTTTTGTCTGGAGACTTCCATCCATATCCTTTCTTTATGTTCCTTTTTCTGATCTGGTCACTTGTAGCAAAGCATGATGTGAGTAAGCCTACTTTCCTGAGTCAAGGCTACCGTGAAAACGTGCTGTTATCATGTGCTCGCATCTATAATTTAGTATCCTGTAACTGTGGATGGAACAGGGTGTTTCCATGGCCCAAGTCCACATAAACATATAAACACAAAGCTTTCTGCAGGAAAACTTGCTTTGCCTCGAACAAAATATTGATATTTGCCTTTCCCAGCATTACTTATAAATACAAATTCCTCACTAACTACACGCGATGCTACAGTGCCTGTGGCAGCAGGCAGAGCTCAAAAGTTCTTTTTGGTTGTGCATTGTGTATGTGGGCAGGTTAAGAGCAAACCTGGTGTTCAGGGATTGTCATAATTGCAGTTGGTGTTGAACATAATGTTTCTCTAAGGTTGTTAACTCTCTTGCATGCAGTAGAGTTATGGTATAATTATTTTTATGTTAGTCCTAGCGTTTTCCTGTTGCTAAATGAAAACAGGGTGAAGAGGCCCTTTGAACATACTCCTCTTGGTTTGCATTTAAACTGATACTACTGCTGAGGAAAGCAATCCAGTCCTATAGTGGCACTTCTCTGTGTTGATGCAGACACTCAGCAAGGAGGATCAGGAAACTCATGTGGAAGTTAAAACAGCAGAACAAAGCAAACATCCTTTTTTGCTATGTTACCATCCTCCAGAAGGGAAAATGTTACTTCTCAGTAAGAAACCCAGTCAGCCTCAGATGCTCTTGTAGTGGCACACCACAGAGTACCTTGAGGATGAGATGAATTGATGGCATGCCAGGGCAGCTGCCTCTGGAGGAGAGGAGTGACCTAAAGACATGCCAGGTGGTCACCTCAGTACAGTTTCACATGGTATAAGCTGAAGAGGAGTCTTGTGCTACTTCTCTCTGCATCAGTCCTGCAACATTTTTAAATCTAGGTTAGCCTCAACTAACAGTGGTCATGAGAAACTCTGAAACAAGCAGCATGATAAGAGCCAAGCTGCATGGCCAGCAGACTGAGAGCAAGTAACTTCATTCCTTCATTGCTGCCTGTTCTTTTCCACTTCTAATTAGACACTGGATTAATTTTTATATCACTGACTTCTTGTAAGGGCTAAGATTGAAGAAGTAATAGCAATAGTAGTTTCTGAAGAAAATGGGTCCTGGGGAAGAGCGAAGTAGTCATTTTGATCAAGGTGCAGACCAGTCCTGAGTTCACAGGTTCTGCACTTTTTTTTTTTTTTTAATATACTTCAGGACTTCCCAGCTTGGCTGATGAGCAGTACTGCATTATCTGTATGGTCCTGCACAATTTACCAGAAAAACATGACATGTTATGTCAGAAAACTAGTTATGTTTCTATGGAATTGTTCTCGGATTTGTTTTTTTCCGTATCTTGTTAAAAAGCACAAAAAAACCCCAACCAAACAAAAGCAGTATTTCTGTGTTTGCCTCAACAGTTTTTCCTAGCACCCTTGCACAGACAGTCTGTCCCATGATACTATTCTGGACATATCTTTGAGGACTGAAATTGTTGTGAGTGCTCAGGCCCCTTCCCCTTCCTGCAATTATATCTTCCTGAAATGCATCCTGTGCAGGGGTGAAGATCAGCTCCAGGCGGTGCTGGGAGACAGGGCAGTGGAAATTCATACAGTGCCTGCACTGGAAGCAGGGCTGTTCTTGAAGGGTATGTCTGTAAGTGCTTTGATCTTAAACTATACTGAGTACTTCTTAAAATGAGCCAACTTAAGGAAGAATAAAAATACAGCCAAGCACATCTTCATACAGCTCTAGGGTGTAAACCACAAATGCAAGATTCTGGTTTTCCCTGTCATTAGGCTTTATCTGGAGAGAGCATTTGGTGGGGGTACGGATGTTGTTTGGTGTTCATGGTTAGTGATTTAGAAACTTCATGCTTGACCTATCGGGAGGGGGTGCGTAACACCAAGCTAGAAAATGAGTGTTGAGAGCTCTCTCAGTTTGTCCTGTCTTTGCAACTCTTTCACACTGGTGTTACACAGTCTCTGCCAGCTGCTCTCTGTTGGGATACTGTAACTTTTCCTGGGGCTCTGTGGAGTTCCATCCTCATTGGCAGTCATGACCTTTTACCACGGCTGTCTTCCAGTGTAGCTATGGAACTGTGACAGAGCTGGGGAAGTGGTTGCAATGCTTGTGAGCACAAGTACCAGGACTTTCATGATAGCCAGAATAACTGAGGGAGCTCTCAACCTAATGAAATAGGAATGACCTTGCATGCACAGACATTAGGATGTAGCACTCAAGTCTTAAAATTTAAATCTCCTAAAATTAAATATCCTTACTTTTTATAAAATCTTACCTAGCTTGATTCCATCTGTATTGAAGGAACAGAAAGGAGACGCAGGAAGAAATGTGATTGGAGGTGGTCTTTCATGTGGAGTTATGGGAACAAGCTGGCTACTGCAGTGAAATTCATCCTGTGAATGTGAGGAGACTTCTTATCCCTTTTTGCTGCTTGTAAGGCTGGCTTCACTGAAGCTGCAGAAATCAGTGTGGAATACAAGAAAAAAGTAGAAATTAGTTTTGACTGATACTGATCTGGATCTAGCTTTGAGTTGGTAATACTGGTGCAGAAGATTCTTTGTCCTATCACTGTCACCCAAGATCATCTTAAACAGCAATGAGAAAGTTTCACACAAAAATTCTTAGAAATGTTGGTTAATTATTATTGATTTGGAAATGACAAATTCTAGGAAGTAGTACTTGGGAGAAGTGAGTGCAATACTATTTCCTCTGTTACAGTTGCTCAGATATATTGTCTCTCTCCTGGGGAGCAAGTCATACAATGCATTTTTTTTGGCTTGGCAAGCTTCTTGCACGAGGTCAGCATTGCCATTACACTGCTAGCACGGCATAGTCATGCTTTAAATGCACTAGCTGCAGAGGTTCTGCATGACTACTGACTTTTTTGTGTGGTACGATATTGAGTATTCAACTTGAGGCTTTTTATTAAAGTGGCCTTATTGGCAGTGCCAATAAGGCTGTAAAAATTCTGTGCCTATTTAATGTAGCTCATATTGGGCATAACTAATCACTGCTAGGGCTTAAAACCTTTGTTGTATAGTGCATCTGGGAGCAGGTAGCTATAGAACTGAGCAGAGGAATCCCCTTTCTTTTCCTTCAGTAAAAGCTTTTTCTTAATATAAAGGTCCAGTTGCTGCTATTTCTTGTATGGTGTGCAAAGCACAGCAGTATGTGGGCAGCAAACTAATGCAAAGTGTTCTCCTGTCTAGTGTTTCATTGTTCTTTCTGCCTGAGGCTTTGCAACCTTGGTCTTTTTTAGTTAAAATCTTTAAACAATGGATTATCTGTTTTCTCAGGCTTTAGAGGATTTGAAATAGCAGTCACCCTTAGGCATTTGGCTCAAGATTACAGCAATAAATACATTCATCAGAGAGCCCCCTGGCCCTTCCAAAGAGCCAGACAGTCATAAGATTACCTCTACCATATTAGTCTGCTTCGAACTCCAGTGAAGTGTGTCACCCTGTTAAAAATTCGAGGTAGGCCTTGTTCTTCCTGAGCATTTGCACTCAGATGGTTTGTAAGGAAAGGGGGGGCTGTGTGTGGTGAGGTTGAGAGCACCTGCAGTAGGCAGATTTCATTCTTACTGCGATCTTGGTTTTTACAGCATTACCAATTTGTATTTTCCAGGAGATCAGAAAGCTTTTTGGAAAGCCAACTTTGGTTCTTTTCCCCCAAGGTCCAGCAGTCTAAAAATTTCATATGGCTTCAAAATTTTGACATTGGAATGTAATTTTAATCAATATTGACATTTCTGATGTTTGTGTGCCAGCTGCTATTTTTCTGAATGGTTCTGGGACTTGGAGGGCCCTGTGCCAGAGATTACAAACCAGTTGCCACCCAGTTGTGATATCTGACGTGGCAATTTCTGTAAGAGTGCTTCCTGATTGCACTGTTTAAAGAGTGGAGTATAATAGAGTATAATGTTTTTCTTCTGTTACTGTGAGATCTAAGGTAGTTTACAGATATTGGACATTCTGCTGTGTTGCTTTGGAGAAAAATGTCAGCTCTCAGAAGGAGACCCAAAAGTCAGTTCCAGTAAAAAGCTACATTTTCTAAAGGAGTTTATTTCTGGGTAGAAGGGCTGTTTGTTGTGTGACTTAGCACGGGCAGTGCTTTGCACAGTGGGGCTTACCTCTTCTAAAGAGAAGCTTTATCTTAGGGAAGTTCATTGCATAGAGAGATCTGTGATGTCTGTATATCTGTGAAAATTCTGCTCTTAACAGCTTCTATTGATTTTTACCAAGTGCAGTTTCCCAGCCTTCTGAGCTGTTTTTATCACGCCATATCACGTTGCTCATCACGATTAAATAACTTGTGTTGGTTGGCCACTGGCTTTTTCAAAAGACTCTCCCAGCACAGATAGGCAAATTGGAAAAAGAGAAAATCTTTGGCTTTTGTACTTTGCTTTGTCTTATTTCTTCTTTCCAGCAAGAAATTATAAACATATATTAAACTACACTGTATGTTTTCAAAGTGGTACCACTAATAATATAACACACATTACCTTTGCCTTGGAAAATTCTCAGCTTACTTTTCAGCAAAAGGTAACAATATTTAAAGTGTTTGTAAATAGAGCAAGTCAGCTTCAGCACTTTGTCACATAAATTTTTATCAGAAGATGGTGGAAGCATGGAGTCTTTTTTGGGGGCTAGTACATGCAATGTTTGCAGCATTTCTTTACTGTAGTTTGTCTTTACTACCGTTCCTTAATTTGCTTTCCAGGGAAAAAGTAATCTCACTTTTTTTTTTT
>VZTT01049058.1:12784-30142 GCA_013400855.1 Buphagus erythrorhynchus
GAGTGATTGCAGAAAATTGCCATACAAGCACAGAGCTCCCACCTCTCTGTTTGGCCAAGTGCCCACAATTAATTTTTAATCACTTAGGGAGTGGCTGGAGAGGCTCAGATCACTGCAGATCACGTTCAGCTTGCTCCTGGGTGACCCTTGCTGCTCCTCTAGTGAACTCTTCAGTAGAGAAAGAGTTTGGGGTTTGGTTTGGCTTTCTTTAGTTCAGAGTGAGGGAGATGCACTCATGCTTTGAAATATCAAAAGCAGGGTTTAATCACAAAGAAAAATAAATGGAAAAGAAAAACAGCCCTGGGCTTGACGGTGTTCACTGCTCCCTCTGAAATTGTGCAGGATCAGGAGGAGTGTGATGTCAATCCTGTGCTCAGCCAGGATTCCAGGGAGCAGCAGCCACTGGAGGCACTGGGAATGAAACTTCTGCTGGGCACAGGCAGAATGAGGAGCAGATGTGGCAGAGCAAGCTGAAAATGTTTCATTATTTTCCTGTGGTTTATAACGAAAAGGGGAATAAGTTTTGGGTGTCTATAAAGCAATCCCAGAAGATATCCTGGAATCAGGGAATGGTTTGGGTGGGAAGAGATTTTAAAGCTCCTGCACCAGCCCTGCCATGGCAGGGACACCTCCCACTGTCCCAGCTGCTCCTGGCCTTGGACAGCTCCAGGGATCCAGGGACAGCCACAGCTGCTCTGGGAATTCCATTCCAGGGCCTCCCCACCCTCACAGGGAAGGATTTTTCCTAATATCCCATCCAAACGTGGATCAGTTTGAAGCCATTCCCCCTCCTGTCATGACAGACCCTCGTGGGATGGGGCAGCTCTGCCCAGGACACTTCTCCTTTCCCCTGCACTGGACATAAACTGATGGATTTTGGCAAAAACCCCATCAGCACAACCTCAGTGCATTGCTCTCTGAGTGTCTCCACATTACAGGAGATCCACTGCCATTAGGAGAGGGAAAAAACCCTCCAGTAATTCGGTTTAGATTGGGATAAGAGATGAAAACCCTTCATGTTCTCTTACAAATTTAATCTCCTTCCCTGGGAAACTTTGCTTTCACTTCTGCTGAAGACAAATTGGGCTTTCTCACTTTTTCACTAAGTCCTCAACAATCAAATAAGAGAATTGTTAAGTAACACATGATGAACTAAATAATTTACTTACTGCAGGACTTCCTAAGCAGGCTTTTTCCTGTCTGGAGATAAAGGGCTGTCAGCATCCTTCAAAATCTGCTGCTTTTCCCTTGCCAGGAATAAATCTGCTTCATCTAAGTGCCTGTAGACTTTGAGCTTTAATTGCTTGCTGGGAAATCTGCATGACAAATCTACAACCCAGGTTCCTTATTTAAAGAACTTCCTGAACATTTTCATTGAGGGAAAAAAAAAAACCCAAAACCAAACCTGCAACCCAAACCTGACTTGATCTCACAGCTGTACTTTTTCTCATACTGCATCAAAAGAACAGCAACAACAACTACAAAAATAATTTGTCTCTGTTTTCTTCCACTCTTATTATCCTATACTTCAGCTGTGATAAAAATTAAATGTCTGGGTATAATTTTAAACAAAAAGGGTCAAATTTTAGACACACAGGGTCAAGAAAAAGGTGATAAATTCTTGTCCTCTTGCAACCACAGCCAGTTTTCCTGCAGCAGCCCTCCCTTCCCAAGCAGACACACAGTTAACACTGGGAAAGGTACAGAAGAATTTTTTTGGGGTTTGCCCTCATGCTCAGGCAGCTCCTGAGGTTTAATTCTGTGTTTTAGCAGAAGATGGATTACAGCAATCTGCTCTGGGCTCAGCTCTCGGGCTGCTGGGGAGCTGGGAGCAGAAAATCTGTCACATGCTGACAGGAACAAAGCACTGAGAGCACAGAGGTGTCAGCTTGGGGTTGGGAAAGAGTGAAAGGAGCTCCAGGGATGGCACCAACCCCAAATCTGTGATCTCAGGGCACCAGGGATGGCACCAGGGATGGCACCAACCCCAAATCTGTGATCTCAGGGCACCAGGGATGGCACCAGGGATGGCACCAACCCCAAATCTGTGATCTCAGGGCACCAGGGATGGCACCAGGGATGGCACCAACCCCAAATCTGTGATCTCAGGGCACCAGGGATGGCACCAGGGATGGCACCAACCCCAAATCTGTGATCTCAGGGCACCAGGGATGGCACCAGGGATGGCACCAACCCCAAATCTGTGATCTCAGGGCACCAGGGATGGCACCAGGGATGGCACCAACCCCAAATCTGTGATCTCAGGGCACCAGGGATGGCACCAGGGATGGCACCAACCCCAAATCTGTGATCTCAGGGCACCAGGGATGGCACCAGGGATGGCACCAACCCCAGATTTTGGGCATTAGGATCACCAGTGACTTTCCTTTGAGATTTACTCCTTGGACAGAATTGAATTTTGCCCTTTCACACCCTTTTTTTCCCAGATTTCCCAGCCAAGAAATCCAAATTTACCCTCTGTGGCTCCTGGAGTTTCTGAATTTAGATCCCCTTTCCTTTGGCTTTAGTTAGAACAGGCACATTCTGCAAACAATATTTTTGCACCTTTTCTTTACCTGTAAGCTGAATTTAAACACTTGGCCACAGCACACCAAATACTGAATATTTCCATATATTTCTGGAATATTTCCAGCACCTGTGGTGGGCTCAAAACACCCCAGCACAGGAAGGCAAAGGTCCTGAAGCACATCCCACACCTGGAAGGTGTAAACTGAGCACAATTTATATTAAAAACAAAAATCCCTAGCCTGGGACAATAGCTGGTCAATAATAATTGCAGGTAAATATCTGAAAATTCTCTGTGGAATTTGTTTTTTTTTTTACTTCTTTCCTGATGTTTTACCAAATTTTTCCTCACTAGTTAATAATTAAAAGTCACTCCTGCAAGTGTTTTGCACAAGTTCCCATCTGAGAGATATTGTTTTCAGCATCACCTCTGCTATACACAATTATTAAAACCCTTTCTATATGTTGAATTGAGGAATATTTTGCTGCCTTGATAGGGAATTTTTTTTTTTTCCAAAGCAACATCAGCTCTACTGGTTGTGCTGAAATATTAAAATGTATAAATTATTTATATAGAGACAGACAATGCTTTCCTCATAACATCACATATATAAATTACACACAATGCTTGATTCAGGATGTTGAATTGGTGAGAAAACATCCACCTGAACTCACTTCATTTCATTTTCTTCTCTTTAAAAATCAATGTTAGCAACAATAATATTGGAAATTGATCTCAAGACTTTGAAAATAGGGGGGAATAAAAAGTCCCATCAGCTACAAACGTTGTCTGGACTCACTAGAACAAAACCAAGTGCATTTATTGAAGATGAAGATGTACTCTGAACTAAGGGAGCACCAGGTTTTTATTGCAGCAATAAAAGCCTTCATCAAATAATTTCTGGAATATTTTTCCAGCACTGGAGTTCTGAGCATCCTCTGCACCAGCAGAGCAAAATGCCACCCAGAAAACTCCCTGCTCTTTATGACTCTTAGTGAAGTTTTTATTTAATTATGTTGGAGTAAGCCAAGCACTGCTTTAACAGCAAAAAATGCTTAATAATAAAAAACCCTTCCAAAGCTTTCTAACAGCATGGTTTGTTTTGCTAAAATAATATTCTTACTTGTATTATTTCAGGTTTATTCAGTTTTTTCTGCTGAGATTTGTTGAGACCTGGATCAAAGCTACAGTTGAATTTTATTTTGCACTGGGCAGTTTAACTTATCCCTTATAAACCTGCAGCAAGGAAATAAATATCCCTCATTTATTGCTCTTGATCTGTCACACTCGATTAAAATACAGAGTTTTCCTCCCAGGCTGAAATCAGCTTCTCATTTCAAGTGACTCCCAGCCAGAAAAGGCAGAGCAATATCAGCCTTTGTTTCCTTATTTACCACATCCCTTCCAAAGGTTCCCTCAGCTAGCTGGGAGTTAATCCTGACCCATAATTCTGATATTTGCCTGCTCTTTGGGAATGTGGGAATGAGACACTCTCCATGCCCTGGGGCAGGAAAATCCTGGGAAAGACGCTGGGAATTGGGAATGCAGTGACAGAGGAGTGCCAGGACACAGGGATGGCTCCAAACTGCCAGAGGGCAGGGATGGGTGGGAATTTGGGCCAGGAATTCTCCCTGGGAGGGTGGACAGGGGCTGGGATGGAATTCCCAGAGAAGAACTGCTGCCCCTGCATCCCTGGAAGTGCCCAAGGACAGGATTTGGAGCAGCCTGGGACAGCGGGAGGTGTCCCTGCCATGGCAGGATGGATGATCCTTAAATTCCCTTCCAAGCCATTCCCTGATTCTAGGACACACACAGCACTTCGTGGAAAAAGAAAACTTCAAATCTTTAAATTCAGCTGCTTTTCCTAGAGGTTGGTGGGAGGATGCAAAGAGGGCTTTGCATAAAGGGCTCAGAATTCCAGAAATCAGGAAAGCACAGTCCAGGTCTCCAAACTAGCTGAGAAAACAGAACAAATTGAGTCCAACAACGTTTGGCAGGCGTCAAGTGTGGCCAGTTCTGCCTCAGAGGGGGCAGGTTTGGTGAATAATCCTCCAAAAAGAGGTTTTTACCCCAGCTCCAGCAGGACTTTGCCCCTGCAGAATTTGGGAAGCCCTCGGTGCCACCCACCAGGAGCCAAATCTGCAGGGCTCCCTTGCCAGAACCCCAATTAATGTTTGACAGTTCCTGTCCCCATCTAAACCAGAATTCTCCTGGATTATTGTCACTGCTGACATTTCCTGTCCCCATCTAAACCAGGATTCTCCTGGATTATTGTCACTGCTGGCATTTCCTGTCCCCATCCAAACCAGGATTATCCCGGATTATTGTCACTGCTGGCATTTCCTGCTCTCCATCCAAACCAGGATTCTCCTGGATTATTGTCAGTGCTACAGACAGTGCTTTGTGCTGGGGAATAAGAACTTCCAAACAACTTTATCTTAACAGCTCTCTGTGAACTTTTGTAGCTCTGAAGACAATTTTGATAAAGAATCTGGTAACTGGATTGAATTTTCAGAGCAATCAGTCTCCCCAGTGGAAGAAAATAGAAATAATGAGAGAGTGAAATGAACTCAAGTTGGTTTTCCTTTGGTGTCTTGCTCATCTTCTGGATTCTGTTTTGTCTCTGTCCCTGTTGATTATTTTCAGAGTTTTATAGAACAAAAGGATTTTCAACAACGTGCCCTCAGTACCAAGATCTCAACAATTTCTGCTCCTCTGTTGTAATTGATGCTCAAATTTCCTGGAGATTATCTGAATAAAGGCAGCTCCAAACAACTCATGGCAGTGTCTTAAAGTAGCAAAAACACTTTAAAAATCTATATACAAACCCCATCACCTGGCAGGGCAGGCAGTGAGGGATCACCATCTGAATTCCCCGTTTCAGGAGAAGCTGAATTTGTCCCTTTGTGCCTGCAGGAGGGGATTATCCAGAGCTGGTGGTTTCACCCCTAAAGACTGAAGGGATTTATGGAGATGTGCTCTGACAAGGAGCAAATCCCAGCCATTGGTGTGAAATATCCACCCAGGGAGGCTTTTAGAGCCAGGGGCAGCTCTTGGTTTTTTTATTAGCACTGCACCTATAAAATGAGTGTATGGCTTGTCTCTGATACACTGTTTAAATACAGCTTCTCTTAATAAATTAAGAGAATACATATTTTCTCTTATTTTTTTTTTCCTGTGATTTTTCTTTCAATTTTAGGGAATTAAAAGGGAAGACAAAACAAAGAAGCTGCTGCTAAATGGCCAAATATTTGATTTAACACCATTTTCTTTGCAGAATGGGAGTCCTCTGTTCTGCTCATGCATGGAAATAACTTTATTTAACAACATAGTAAAAATTTAGAAAACCATTAATATTTGATTAGGAAGTGATGTTAATAATCATCAAAAAAACTAATAAACTAATGCCATTTATTTAAAAAAAATACTTGTTTTAAAAGAGTATAGATTAAACATCCAGAGGATAAAGTGTAAGCAGTGGTTGAAACTCCCTAAAATGGCTGCAATGGTTTATTAGTCCTTAAATTAGGGCAAATCTTGGATTTTAACAGCTCTCAAAGAAAGCTTTAAAATGAACCAGAGGCTGCCTGGTGATGGTTCAGTTTTGGGTGGTTTGGATGTGAATAAACAGAATGGAAAATGAAAACCACGAAGGAACAGCTCCACTAAGAAATGCAGAGAAGGGTTTGGTGGCAAAGCCACCAGCCTGATGGGCAGAAATTTCTGATATTTGTATTTTTGGGGTTCAGAGGGCAGGAGAGGCAGCTGAGTGCAGCTTTCATCTCAGCCTCCAGGTCAGCAGCTCTTCTAGACTGGGTTTCAATCTGATTATTTGGGAAGAAATGCCATCCAGTTCTGTGCTGCCTTCTGTGCCTCATCTCCCTCAGAAAAATCCAGTGGAAGAGGCAAATTAAAAGAATTAGGAAGAGCATTCAGTCTTCAAAAAACTTCTTCCATTTCCATTCCATCTCATTTCCAAAGCTGGAATTTACAGTTTTACTCTGATTTATTGTTCTTACAATTCTCTCTCGCTATGACTGGTGGTGTTTTTGCCACCACAGCCTTTCATTCCAGCTCTGAAAATGCATTTCTTTGGGATCAGCACAGCCTGCACACACAAGGAACAGAGATTTTCCCCCTAAACCCGATTTATTTTCACACCTGATGCCCAAACAGGAGGGAGCAGAGCACAGGATGGCAGTGAGAGCTCTCCTCACTAATGTACAGAAGTCACAGAAGTTCTGCCACTGGGGCACCTGCAGTCAGAGTTATTTATTTTCTCACATCCTCATCCTGCCTCTTTTCTCTTTCCATTACCTCTGGCCACATTTTCAAATCAACAACAGAAATATTTTCAGTGGCTCCGTGGTGAAGCACTTGCTTTGCTCCTCTCTCTTCAGGGATAATGTGCATTTTTATGGCAGAGGGGGCTGATGAGGAATGATAAAATCAATTTTCACGTGGGAATTGCCAGCTGGAGACAACTTGTGTTCAGGAAAAGTTTCACATGATGCTCAAAGAAACCAGCTGCTTTTTCCTCTTTGTCCCAGTTTAAGAGCAGCTTGTGTTGGCAGTTTAACACGTGGCAATAACCTGCAGGACCCTGTGGAGCACCAAGCTTGTTTTCCTGCTGGCAGAAAACCTCAGAAAACATCTGGAAGAAGAGACATTTCCTTCTGATCACTCTTTGTAGAAAACATTTCCTTCTGATCACTCTTTGTGTGCTTTTTTTTTTTCACAAAATCCAACTGATGGGGATAAAATGGAATGCAAGGCACAGAAATTGGTTTATACTTCTGCTCAAGGAAAGCTGAGATTTTCTGTCTCTGCATATGCAGAGTTTCTGGTTAGGACAGGCAAAAATGGTTCCTCTGATTGAGATTCAATAGAGGGAGGAACTTCAGTTGTGCTGGTGATAAAAAAGATCCCTCTGAGCCCCAGAGGTGCTTGGAGGGATTCCCTTCAGCCCTTTCCAAGGAGAATTTCAGCAGCTCCCTTCCATTCTGATTCCCTGGGCAGGGCAGGAGCTGCAGCAGAGCTGGCTGGGAATTGCAGGAATGGAGGCTGGAAATCCTCACACCAAAAATTCCTGCCCTTGCTGATCTGCTCTGCAGCATTTCCCTCCCAGAGAGGTGATCCCGAATAAAATTCCAGCTTTCCACGTGGGTTTTCATTTGCTTAGCTGCAAAGAATTCACTTTTGTTTCATGTTTTAGCAGAGCTTTCCTGTTTTTTCTAAAGCCCCTTCAGGATTCCTTGAAGCTGTGACAGTTCCAAGGGTCCAGCCCAAGGTGGGGCAGTGCTGTGCCAGGATTCCCAGCAGGATTCCCAGCAGAATTCCCTGCAGGAACACATGGATATCTGATTTAAGGGCCATGCCTTTGGCTCCCTGGTTTGGAGTTCACCTCTTGTTGGGCTTTGCATTTCCATTCTTTGCAGAGTTTCAGCCCCTGTGGCTGCCTGCCAAAAACCTGGCAGAGTAAAGGAGTAACAGAAGGTGCTGAGCTCAAAAAAATGGATTTTTTTTTTCCCTCAGCATTGCAAGTCTGGCTGAATCTCTGGTTGAAATAATGCACTCCAGCCAGCCTTAGCAAAGGTAGGGGATTGCTGAGGGTGTTCCCCCTCCCTGTGCTGTTGTTCTTTTCTCTCTCTCCCACAGCCTGGGATGATTTGGGCTGGCACAGCAATGATCCCATATGTACCATGATGGTGTCAGACATCTGCTACCCATCGAGATGTCACCTTAATGTGACAGGGAAGCATCTCCCACGAGCACCAGAATGCTTCCTGACCTTTGGATATTTACTGGGAGGAATCAAATGCACAGCAGGGAAAATCAGGATTATGATAAGTATGGAAGGACGTGGGGGGAGTTTGTTCCCTTCAGTGGGACTGGGGATTCAGGGGTGTTTTATTTTTATTCTTTTGCCACAAAACTGAGCTGCTAACAGCAGGAATGACCAGGGGATTGCACAGTGACTTTTACTCCATGGTGAAGGGACAAACTCCAGTAGATCCATTTTGAATAATCTGCCATTCAGTCTGGAATTCTTTTCCCTTTTTGCATTAAACCCTAACTAATTACTGGTAGAAATATTGTAATGATCAGAACATTTCGACCCTTGCTTAGAGCCTGAGTATCTTTTTCCAGGTCTTTCATGGTTGAAAGGCTGTTAAAACCCCACCACAACACAAACATCCCATTTTAAGGAGTCTGTAAGGGTCAAGCCCATGGAGTGAGTCTGACCAGATCAAGAACCACCATAAAAGTGTTCACAAGGAGGGAACCACCACAGGGATTTCATCCTTTACAACTCAGGGATGCCTGGAGGTGTTTGATGTTCCTCCCCTCTCAGATAAACTTTTCTCAGAAAAGCCCAGGTCTTGATGGATCAGATGTGAGCTGTGAAACCCCTGCAGGTTTGCCATGACAAAATTCACATTTTTTTGGCCAGCCACCATCCAGCCTGTGACAGTGACACCTCTGCCCTCCCTGTGCTCACTGCTCTGACAAACCCTGCAGTGCCTCACCCTGAGAGCTCTGCTGATTTCCTCCCCACATGTTGTGGTGCCCTGGAAACAACATGAATTGATGGAAATTTGGTGACCTTTCACAGCTGTCAGCCCAGAGCAGCTCCAGCTTTGCTGAGCATCCCTGGCCCTGTGGAAGCAGCAGGGAAGGGGGTTTTGTGTGGTGCCATGGATGTGCTGGAGCCTGAGAGGGTCCCTGAGGAGCTGCAGTGCCAAGGAAAAGGACAATCCACAGGAAAATGACATATTTTGGTTCTGAGATGTCTCTCAGGCCCTTTCAAAGTGAGCATTCATGGCTCTGAAATGCCTTGCTCATAAATGTATTTCAGAAACCTCCTGGATTGTAGTTATTACTAAAATACTCATAGGAATTAGAATATGAAAGCAGATAAAAGACTTTATTTCTACAGTTTCATACTTCCAGCTACATAGATTATGCTATTAAAATCTGACAAGTTGGCAATCAAAATAAAACACTGGCTTTGTTGAAAAGTAATAAAGATTCAGGCTCTGCAACTGTGTTAAGCAGCTCCAGGAGAAAAAGGAATAATCTGAGCATTTGGTTCTTGCTATTTACAATTTTTCTGGTCTCTCTAGGCACAAATGATAGTGAGAATACTCTGATTTTTGCTTTTTCTGACAGATACAGTGAATCCAACCCAAGGTTTAAATTAACCAGTTTCATTTTGTTATCTATGATAGAACAGATCTGTCCAAGTTCACGAAAGCAGGATTTTCAGGGAGTTGAGCTACTTAACAGAAAGAGCCTCACAAAAGTCAGGAAAACTCTTTAAAAAAACTGGGAGGAAACAGGAGAAGCTCTCTCAGTGACTTGAGGCAGCAGCAACACGTGAGCTGATTGGCAATGCAGTGCCCCGTGTTCACCCTGAATTCCCACTGTGCATGTTCAACACAGATCTGTATTTGCCAGCCAGTCCTGCTGGTTATTTATCCTCATTTCATCAGCCTCTGGCTGATATTTACAGATTCCCATGCAGCTGGTAGCTGTAAATACTGGCTACATAAATATTTTAAAGATGGAGAAGATGCCCAGTTTTGGCTTCTCTTCCTCTGTTTCACCACTTGCAAACAGTTCTGCCCTGACCTGGGCTGAACTTGCACTTAAAGGTGTTGAGAAAAATCACCCTGGTGCAGATGTCAGAGAACCAGAGAATGCTTTGGGTTGGTTTGGGTTGGAAGTGACCTAAAATCTCATCTCACCCCACCCCCAGGGACACCTTCACTGTCCCAGGCTGCTCCCAGCCCTGTCCAGCCTGGCCTGGGACACTCCCAGCATCCAGGGGCAGCCAGAGCTGCTCTGGGAATTCCATCCCAGGGCCTCCCCACCCTCCCAGGGAGGAATTTCCTCCCAGCATCCCCAAATCCCAGAATCTCACCTCACCCTGCCCCAGCAGTTTGCAGCCTGGCTGGTTCCTCACCCAGCCCATGCTGCAGCTGCTTGCCAAAAACAAACTGAATTCATTACCCTCGCTGTCAGTTTGGCAATCCCACTTTTCACTTTTAAAGGCTTTTTTTTTTCCATGTGGGGAGATACCAGCAGAGAATTCCTAACCCTCCCTGTCAGCTGCCTGCTGAACAGAGTGATTGATGCTCTGAACATTCTGAGAGTTCCCAAAAAAGCTGCCAGTCACTGCAGCTGCTCTTGACCCAGCAGCCTGGTCTCCACATGCAGGTGCTTTATTTCACTTTAATTTCCTTCTATCAAACAAATCCATAAGAACTGTTTTGATTTAAGAAACATTTCAGGCAGCACGGAATACAGAAAATTTATTGCAATCAGAGTGGGTTTGTTTGCTTAATGAATTTTGGAAAGAAAGTGTATGTGAATTATGGATTTGAATTTTGGTTCCTATGAGCAAGGTGAATGTTTTGGGACCCATTTTTTTTTTGTTGCCATCACACACAGGAGGCACCAGAGGAAAAATTCTTTACTTTAAGAGTGAAATTCCCCAAAAGGGATGCCAGCCTCTGGAATAAATTCCTGACAATTTTCTAACGAGGAGCCAAGGAAGCCAGGCACAAAAATACCTTTGGAAGACTTGAATAAAGTTGCTGACAGGAGTTACCAGTTTTTAAAAATTAAATGAACTTCCCTTATTAGAAGACACATCTCCCTCCCCCCAAACCAGTATAATTTTTGGTGATACATTGATTTTATTGTCAAGTTGCCCCCATCTTATCCATTATTAGCAGACTGGGAATGCTGTTGCAGAGAGGAAAAAATGGGAGATGTTGAACCTTTCACCTTTCAGCTGCTGCAATGCCAAGAGGTCTGTGGCAGATCAGTGCTGTAAATACCCAGTTCAAACCAAACAATGCAGGAATAACTGGAATGGGAATGTCTGTTCCATGGGGGGGCTGTGGAATTCTGAGCAGGCAATGGATCCCTGAGTGATCACAGAACAATCCCTGGCTCCTCGTGGGGCTCAGTGGAGGAATAAAAAAACAAGATTCTCTGATCCAGAGAGAGGAATAGCAATGAGATCCTGGAGCAGCCCTGTCCCAAAAAGCCAGCAAATGGAACTCTGCACAATTCCAGGGGAGCCTGAGAGCCAGGAGTGGATGATGCAGCTGGGGAAGGATCAGCTGGGAGAAGGAGCAGGGAGGAATGTGCTGTTTTCTGCCTGGGGAGAGGAAGAGATGAGAGCAATGAGAGGTGAGATGATGCAGGCAAAGGGAGGAAGGCAATGGTGCTGACACTTAAATATGGTGGTTTGGGTTGGTTGGTACCTTGGGATTCACCTCCAGATCCCCAGAATTACTCAGGGAATAGACAGCACTGGTTATAATTTCAAATCTGGCAATGCAGGCAAAAAATCTGTTGTTTTGTGCTGCTCCCACACAGGAATCTGGGCTCGCTACAATTGCTCCTTTCTTTGCCTGCAAAACATATCTGGTTTTCCAAGTAATTAAAAATATTAAGAAGTTCTTCTCAGGAGTAGGACAGCAGAAATTTAAAGAAAAAAAATTGTATGTAATAATAAATTGATAAAAAGGATGCTTTGAACCTCCTCACAAGGCAGCACAACACGGAGAGGAGCTGGCTGGGGAGGGGAGCCAGCCCCCAGTCCAGCTGGGCACCATTTATAAATTTGAAGGAATGCAGCCATAAATAAGCTTATATTACATTTTTTATGATAAGGTTTACATTAGTCCTAGCTTGTAGTGGGGGCTCTGGAGCCCTGGGGCTGTGTCCTGGAGGAGTGGGAGCAGCACTGGTACCCACTCCTGCTGGGAGCCCCCAGGGGTGTCCAGAGCCCAAATTCCTGGCAGGAGGCAGGGTCTGGGTGTGCTGGCACAGACCTGGGCTTGGCTCCCTGGGGGCTGCAGGAAAAGCTGCTAAAATCAGAAAAAGAAGCACAACAAGGCCTGGAAATGAATAATCAGGGCTGACCTTAACCCACAGGCTGGTGACCTCATTATAATGATGAGCTTGGGACGGGCAGAAGGAGCAGGCAGTGAATATTTTACCATGGCTGCTGCCAGCAGCTCGGTGTGTTCTCTGCTTCTCTGTCCCTGTGTGTCTCCTCTTTGTCTGTGCACGCTCCTGCTTGAGCCTGGGTGGCCTTTCCAACTCAGATGTTCCCCAAAACCAGCACAGATGGCTCCACCAGCCAGCTCTTGATGTACATTTTGGGAGCTGAGGCATTAATAGCACCCATTTTGTCACTGCCATGTGCCCCTGTAAGTTAAATCCCCCCAAAAATGGCTTTGAAGGTGTAAAACCCTTTGGGTTCTCAGCAGCAGCACGTGGAGATGCCTGAGTGTCTCTCCAAGGTGTCCAAAGAGCCCAGGGAGATGCTGGAGTCTCTAAAAGAAAGGAAAAGGTTTGAAATCCCAAACTGTGGGGGATGCCAAAGGCAGCAGGTTATCCAAGACAGCAAAAAGATGCATGGAAGGAGGTTTGTGTTGGAGGAGGCAGGGTTATACAGAAATACTTTATACAGAAATACTCACTGCTCTCTGTCCCTGCTGCCACCGTGCCCCAGGGGCACAGCCCCACTCCCACTCCTGTCCCCTTCCCCAAAGCAAGGAAAGCTGCAGATCAGGGAGCTCCAGACCCCTGCTGCCCCTGTGCTTTCAGTGGAACCATGAAGAGAACCCCTAAAATCAAATAATTCTCTGGAGTAAGACCAGAGATTGTCCTTCAATACTCAGGGAGCACTGCCCTGCTGAGGTGGGTTACAGGGTAAGGATGTGTCTGACTGGCAGGTCAGGCACAAATTCCTCCAAGCCTCCTCTACTCCCACCCCAATTTGTCCCAGAAATGATCTGATCTCTTCCCACATCCCCTTGTTACAGGACCCCAAGCCAATTCCATCTGCTGCTGTGCCAGAGCACAATGGGACACGTGAAATATGTTGTCACTTGAGCATTCCAGAGGCTGAAATATAAATCAGGAAAGGCTTCTTCCTGCAGGGAGTGTTGATTTCAGACTGGTGGCACTGCTGCTGGGGAGGTCAGCACATCACACCCATGGCTTCCAGGGAGAGCAGGAACAGCCCCTTGTTATTCAGGAAGCATTTTTTTTTTTTCCTGGAGGATGTAAAGAAGAGTCTTCTACAGGAAATGTAATGAAGATTAATTGGTAGAAGTAAATTTTAAAATGCAGGTGTAAAGAGGCCTGAACTGCTGAAACCTTTAGCCAGTGAAATGTGGAGTTAAATCAACTCCATAATCCCCCGTGTGGGCACTCAGGTTGCAGCTATGGTGCATGGAGAGAGAAATTAAAACCTGCTGAAACCAAAAAGAAACCCAAACAAACCACATCTCACCATACATTTTAACTGTGGATCAGACAAAGAAAACCTCTTGCTGATTCAAAGAACTGACCTAAGTTTTCTCTAAGTTCAATCTCCTAATTAAAGAGACCAACCTTAGAAAATCCATCCTGTGAATGAAGACTACCTTAGGTGACCACCAAGCTGTTTTATTTTTAAATTTTTTTTATTATTTCCTGGCAACCAAAGGGGTAAACCCAGTGTTCACCTGCTGTTATTTGCTGTGGTTCATGCCAAGGGAAGGCCAAGCTCAGGAATGGTTTGCAGGGAGGCTCTGCTGACATTTCCCACTGAAGACAATCTCTGAGCTGGTGTCACCTCCAGGCTGGCTGGGCTTTGAATCCTCTGCATCTGACATTTCAGATGTCTTTGTTCAACAGCTCCTTCCCACCTCACACAGCTCCACTCTGGCTTTCTCCTCTGTTTTATGCTTGGTTTGCCAGAATTCTCCCCAGGTTAGCTGATTTTAAATGCACTGGATCAATAACAAATAATCTCTATTCTAGTGCACAGCAGCAAAATTTTATCCTGAATCAGTCCAAATCTCCTCAAAGTGCCTCTTTCATCAGCAGCTGGAAGAGGGAAGAAAATCACTGCAAACATCTTGGTTAAGATTGCATAGCTAATAAAAAACTCCAAACAAAAACCTCCTGTACCATTTCTTTGTCTGGTAATTGGTAGTTTTCAATTCTCAAAAATACAGATAATGAATAGAAACACAGCAGAATTCTTCTAAACCACAGCATCACAGGGATGCTGGATGCCAGATGGAGCCCTGTGGATTTTAATAACAGCCTGATTTTCGGAGGTTCTTTAGGAATTAGCCTTTTCTAAAGAAACTGTTAGCACAAAACCAGCCATAGGAATTTTACTTATTTTGAGTGACATGTTTGAAAGGAATTGTTTCCCAACAGTCTCCTCTGGGTCGCTGCAAGCTGTTGGCACCCCAAAGAAATATTTCCTGCAGTCAGAGGGGTCACTGGTGATCAGGGGCTTTAAACTCTTGCTGTGGATGGTCTATAGGGAAAATGGGAATTTCAATCTCACCTCCAGGGCCTTGACTGATTTTTACTTCAAAAATCAGCCAGCAAGTGCATTAAAAGCTTTCAACTCTTTCCCCCTCTCTTTCCAAACGATCAGTGAGGAATTTAGCCATGTGTTTAGCAGGACCCAATGCCATCATCTCACAGAGAAGTGCCAGAGGCACTGGCACACCCTGGGTCACTGTGAATAAACATCCCTGGTGAACGAATAAACATCCCTGGTGAATAAATAAATATCCCTGGTGCACAAATAAACATCCCTGGTGAATGAATAAATATCCCTGGTGAATAAACAAACATCCCTGGTGAACAAATAAACATCCCTGGTGAATGAATAAATATCCCTGGTGAATAAACAAACATCCCTGGTGAACAAATAAACATCCCTGGTGAATGAATAAATATCCCTGGTGAATAAACAAACATCCCTGGTGAACAAATAAACATCCCTGGTGAATGAATAAATATCCCTGGTGAATAAACAAACATCCCTGGTGAACAAATAAATATCCCTGTCCATGCTCTGGGTCCTTGCAGCCCTCCAGAGGCACATTCCACATTCCTGTTCTCCTTGGCCTTAGGGACACCTGAAGTGACACCAGCTGACCTTCTCAAAGGCCTCCACAACACAGCAGCATTTCCAGAAAACAGCAACAATTCTTTATTTTTTTTTAGCCTTTTTTTTTTNCTTTTGGCTTTTTTTTTTTTTTTTTTTCCAAACACTTCAGTGGCTTCTCCTGGCCTGGACCCCGTGCAGCACTTGTGGAGATGAATTCAAGTTTTTTGAGTGGTTCCATCACACTCAACACTCCAGCAGAGCCCAGAGTGGGTCAGGGACAGGGGAATGAGGAGCAGACCACCCTGACATCTCACTGAGTGTTTAATAAACACCCACAGCCAGGGAAAAAACACCTTAACTTCTAGAAACCTCAGGAGAAGAGAGTCAGAAAGTGTTCAGGAAGAAATACAAGGGAAAACTCTGGATGCAGGATAAATCCCAGAGGTGAAACATGGACCACGATGAAGGAAACTAAACAGAGAAATCAATTTTGGGAACTCCCAGGAAATTTATTTGCTGCAAATACCATCAGTCAGGCACGGGGTTTATCACTCAGCTGATGGCAAATCTATTTTCCTGCAATGTTTTTCCCACCTACCTGAGCTCAGGTGCTGCTGCCCCCACTTGGCTTCCCCAGCAAATGAAATGGAGCAAATCTCACAATTGATTTCAGCTCTCACCTACCCTGAGTTTATTTCCCATTCTGCCTCCCAAATTCAGCTGCTCAGATCTGAATTGCTGCATCCACACAGCAAAACCCAGGGGGAAAAGTTAAGTTCTTTGTACAAATAATCCTGATATTATCCTCATTTCAATGATCACTTTGATCTCCAAGACAGGGAAATATCAGCATTTCTGCAAGTGGGGGCCTCAAAAAATCAGGTTAGGAATTGGGAAACTGAGGGACACAGGTAGTGATGAGCTGCCTGCACACAAGAGCATGGACACATTTTTTTTTTCTTTTTTTCCTTCTCCTACTCCTTTATTGCACTGGAGAACTTCAGTGCAACAGGAATTCCAATGGAAAATGAATTTCTTTGCTGCAAAGCCTCAAGACTCAAACAACATTTCCATCCAGGTACTGAAAAAGACAAATCCCTGTAGAAAAGGTAGCACAGAGTCTATAATTAGCTGTGGCATTTTTTTTTTTCTGTGAGAGGGAGAAAGACCAAAGTGAAATTGCATTGGCATTTTAATGCTGGTGTTTCCTAACTCTTGCAAAATTATTTTTGGCACCCTTCATCATAAATACTCAAACAGAAGATGCAATTTCGTAGCCACGCCACAGGTTTAGAAAATAAATAATCTGAGGGGAAAAAAAAGCTCCTCAGCACAGAGAAATGTCACCCATATAATTCATCATTACCTTTGGATCTGCTTGGAAAAGCTCAGAACCCATTTATTTCTGCTTTTTTTTGGTTGCAGTTTAGCATCAGCATCTCACCAGTGAGCTCTCCTGGGCCAGTATATTCTGTATAAAACAGAAACCTCTCTGAGTCCCTCAGAGAGAGAAAAGGGACTAAATTAAAGCCTTCAGAGAAATTAAAATATATTAAGCCACATAAATATAAAGTAGAAGTGTGAGTTTTAGTTTCAAGTAAATAAGAATATACTTTAAGTGTCTTAAGAAAGTAAAAAGCCCTAAAGCCTGGTTTAAAGTTCAGCAACTTGGCCCCAGACATAACAAAAACAAAGCAGAACATTGCTTGAATTTCTAAATCAAACAAATGGAACCATTTACCTGACCTGACAGAACTATATGTGTAAAATATGTGTAAGAACTGGCACCACTTTCATACTTTAGAAGTTAAGTTCTGGTAAGTGTAGGAAAACTGTTTTAAAGTCGTGTTTTTACCTAATTGGACGATTTATAAATAAAGTCCCCTGTATTGAGGCA
>VZTT01049059.1:6068-17264 GCA_013400855.1 Buphagus erythrorhynchus
GTGGGAGTTAGAGTTCAATGATCCCTGTGGGTCCCTTCCAGCTCAGGATATTCTGTGATTCTAAAATGACTAAGCCTGACAGTCCTGACCAGGAATAGCTCATATCACACAACATACATGCTAAACCTCAGACAAAAGTCATTAAAAGCCAAGCACAGAGAAATGCCCACAATCAACTTAAACAGTGCTCCCCATTTCCATAGAAGTCAATTTCTATGTGGAAGTGCAAGAATCAAGTGGCTTAATTGCTCATTTTTCTGTGAGCCTCTGGGATATAGAATGTTAGTTTATTTAATGCATAAATACCCCAGAGTAATTTGCCCCATATTTATTTTCCACTGGTGCATCAATCATGCTCATTTGACAGGGCTCTGGAAAGCATAATCTTTTGGACTGACCATAAAAAATGAAATATGCCAACCTTTTCAGAAGGTGATGGGAAAAAAAGAAATCCCTACACAACTAAATGCAAGCACCCTGTTACACATATTTTCATGTGCATATTTCCCTAAAGATGCAGAACATAGCAATTCCCTGTTATTCCCCTCCCCTTCAGTCCTCTCAGCTCCCAGAAGGATGGAGATGGAGTAAAACAGAATCTTAGACTCCAGACCAATGTTTAAATGTCCAGCATTATACAGCAAAAATAAATTATATGGCAAGGATAAATAAAAAAGATAAATTATTTCTGTAGCCAAAATCAATCATGATCACCTAGTCTAAAATAAGACCAGAAACTTTCTCCCGCAAGAAATAGTAGGAAAGGAAGGGATAAAATAAGGTAACAAAAAAAATCTGGATATATTGCTATGGTTCTGAATTTTTCTGCTATTAAAAAAAAAAAAAATCCTATTCTTAGTCAGGTCTTTATGTTCAACCTTCATAGTCAAATCTTCCAGTGATGTCTTCCAAAGTTAGGTGATGGCTGTGGATGTGCCTTTCCTTGCTTAAAAAACATGCCAAGGAACAGGAAACTGCCAAAAAAAGGAGGAATGGGAAAGTAGGAGTATGCTGGAGAGGAAAAAAAAAAAAAAAAAAAGCCTACTGCATCTTTGAGTGTCTTTAATAACATATGACACGAACTATGTACATGTCTTGTCCATCTGTAGAAATAAAGAGGTTTTTTTACAAAATGATGATCTAGAACAGATATTGGTATGAAAAGGTGTGCAAATAAAAGGATGCAAATGATTAATGCCTCCCTACTTAAGGACTTCAGATGGGGTTAGTAAATCTGGAATAGTGACAGGAGGGTATGTAGATGCCTTCTTGAATAAACTACATTAATTAAAAAAAAAATAAAACAACCCACCACCTTATTTTAAATAATCCTCTTCATTTGGGGTTGTATTTTTAAAAATGTTTCTTTGTATTCTCATAAAATAGAGAAAATTAAGTGACTTCTGTTTCCTTGAAGTACCATAGAGAGCCAGTAAAGGTCTGGTTGATTGAGTAGCTAATTTCTAAATATTAAGCAATTTTGTTTCTCCTGGAAACATCTAAATCACTGCTGGATGACTGGTATCCACTCTACCCAAAAATATCAATATCCATACATTAATAGACCTCAAAATTTGTCTTCCCAGGTGATATCTCAAAGTAACATAACAGCCAACAGAACTATTCAGACTGTAAAAAAATGGGAGTTGTCGTTTTACGATTTATCATTTCTGTAAAAATCTGCCTATATTAAAGCCACCATGAGTAAAACTTTTGAGCTGACCACTTCCTATTTTTAACACTGATAGAAAGGGGCCCATCCAGAAGGTGATTCATCAGCTTATTTTAGACACTTTGCCAAGGCTGTGATGGCCTTGGAGATGAACCTGAAATGAAGCATTCCCTGAGATGCCCATTACACCTACACAGCATCCCAGCTTCTGAAGCCAAGGCTGAAAAAGATCTCAGTTCAGGTTTTCATTTAACTTCCTATCCCCTGATAATGCAAAGAGAAGCTAAAGAACAACACCAGTAATGGCTTAGGAATAATTTAAGATATTTTAATTTATTTTTTGGTATTTTTGGGCATACTTGCTAGATTTTCAGTTAATTTTATCATCGGATTAACTAGAAAGAAGCTGACTGCTGAGTTCTTTATTTTAGCTGTATTATGCCAGCCTTGTTGGGGCTTCCCTACATCTGATATAGTGAGCTGTCCTTCAAATTAGGAATAATATTTCTCAGGAAATTTTATTTTATTTTTTCAAGTTAAGATCTATTTATTTTAGTATTATGAATTTTGCATACACCAGGGAAAGAATCTCATTGTTTGCCATTAAAGTTCAGTTACTTATTGGTAGAGAAAAGAATACTTGGCTTATTTTTGAAAGGTCAGACATATTACTAGATATTAATAAAAATCCTCAGAGATGATAATGAGAAATTATAGTGTTTCTCATATTTTATATCAAGTCCAAAAATCATACCATTTTATTAAGAAGGGAAAAAGTAATTTATGACTGTTAGAAATGAAGGCAACAAAGTTAACAAGCACTAAAAATGTTAAACAATATTTGTGAGACTTGATGAATAGCAACAAGTCAGGAATTTTGAAATGCCATCTTTACAGTCTATTTTAAAGCATTTCTAAATTTTAATAGTTGTCTTCTTTGATAAACATGTTTTTACGTGCATGTTATTGTTATTTTGTGTTGAGGACTGATCACTCATGGAGATTGATCTTGACAGAAAAAAACATATAACTAACTATGTGAACACTTTGACTGGAGAACAGCATTTGATAAAACTAAAATCAGTAAGTAAGACAATTTATGTATAAAAGAATATCA
The DNA here is from genome assembly GCA_013400855.1 of Buphagus erythrorhynchus. Lineage (NCBI taxonomy): Eukaryota > Metazoa > Chordata > Aves > Passeriformes > Sturnidae > Buphagus > Buphagus erythrorhynchus. Next base: position 8,858 of record VZTT01049059.1, read on the forward strand.
ATAATGAGAAAGGTAAGATTTTCAAGCAAAAGCCCTATAAATGTTGGTTATTATTTTTCATTAAACTTATACTTGGCTGATCCTAAGTCAATTAGTTCTAAAATCTTATTTAAAAAGCTTTTTTTTCTTTGTTTTGGAGCATTAGGTCTAAATACACACAATTTTCAAACAGCTTCCAAAGGATCAAATGTTTGTAATGTTTGCCACATATTTAGGAAGTTTTCTTTGCCAAAATTCACTGTCTTTAATTTGAAGATTTAATGCTGTTTCTTTTCCAGAGAAGTTGATAGAACTTGTAATAGGTAATAGACATCTTCTGTTCCTATGGTAGCACTGAAGAGTTTTGAAATCACCCGGAATATGTTGTTCTTACTTTCAAACTTTTTCTCTGATAAAGACTGAGGAATCCTTTGGACCTACAATATAACCTTATATTTCTTCCAGACTAAGTAAATTGCAATCTGTACTCTGTGGAGAAGCTTATTGCCAGAAAACTGGACAAATTTAGTGTTGGCAAGACCTAGATTTTATTTTTTTTCATTTTAATAGCTTCTAGATTCCTACAGGCTGTTGATCTGCACCACATCAATTATGCAATTAGCCAAGGCCTTGAGCTGTAAACCAAAAGCATATGTGGCATGCCCAGGTCCTCAGCAATGACAGAGGTCACCAGCAGTGAGCAAGGCATGTCCCCTGCCAGAAAAGCCATGATACTGCACCTGCATGGAGCAGCCTTTGAAGCAAGGGTTAATTGAGAGGTTAGCGTGGTGATGCACTAAGGAGCTGAAGATGATGTTGCAGCAAAAACAGTCACATGTGCAACTTATTTGGTGTAAGCCTCAACAAAGAAAACCTTTTATAGGAAAGCAGTGCATGTGTCATTGTGTGTGCTGTTGGAACCCTTTTAATTATGCCATGGTAAAATACTCCCTCTCAGCTATAAACTCTATGCAGTAGGCTCATAGTCAACAGATTTGTTGCCTAGTCAATTAAAATCAGATTAGGAAATGCTGCCATTGCTCATTCCTCGTGTTCTGGTAAGACATAATAAGGGTTAATTTGATCTGCTTGTTCATCAAGTGCTACTGGAATCTGTGTGCATATGTGAGTGTGAGAGAGAGGGAGGCAAAACAAATAATCAGGACAAATTTCATGCAGAGATTTGGCAGTGTGTGTCTATTGCCTGAACATACTAGTGTATGTTAGGAGGCTTTGCATTTGAGACTGGAGCACTGATGTCAGATTTCAACAGATTTCCAGGTGCTTACAGATGTCCTGAAGTGTTTCTAGAATTCCTTAAGCAGGATAAGACTACTCTGACATTGGGAATGTGGCCCTCTGAGTTTACCTGCAAGTTTTGGTGCTGAAATCCTTTAGGAATCTCATGCAGCTTTAAAAGCTGAGATGCAGGTGGCTGCCTTTCAGAGATCAGCTTAGCCTGTCCCACTTCCCTGTCCTGTTCTGTCCATACACTTCAGCTTCCAGCTTTCTCAGAGCTGGCAGTCCTCATCCAGTGCTTTTTCTCAATTCAATAGGGGCCCATCTCTCTTTCCAGTTCTATCACACTACTTAAAAATCACCTTCTTCATTCTGTAATGCCTTAAAATACAGGATGGTGAGTTCACAAACAAGATGAAATTAAGACTAGAAGCTGAAGGAAGAGAAATATCATTCTTATAAAAGCATCCACACTTCCACCAGGCTGACTACTTTACTAAAGTTATTCAAATTTCCTAACGAGTGACGTCATTATTTTCAAGTGTCCTTTACTAGAAAATATTTATGGTGCCTACAGATTAGTAGAAAAATACAAAAATAATTACAATAAGGTATGTATTTTTCAGAAGTCATTATGATCAGTGAGTCTGGTGTGTCTCATTTTAACTTCTGAAACTGTAAGCCTACTGGCTCAAGGTCAAGGCCCTGTGCAAAAATGTTCCACAACAAATGCACAGAAAATGTGGTTCCCAAAAGTAATGGCTTGCTGTTCATGCACCACATAGCTGAGCTGTGAGTCTGCACTGCATGTCACATGCACTCAAAATAGATTCTGCATCATTCAGCAGAGCCCTCTTAGTTTGTTTTGTAAAATCTTAGTTGTAAATACACTTAATAGTACGTCCTCATGAGCTGTTTGCAGAGCATTCTGAATAGGATCTCAGCTGGTTTTGCTGAGTTTTAAAGTAAAATAAAGAAAATGAGAGAAGATTCGATATCCTTACTACGGTGTAGCTGTGCATGACAGATTTTCATTTCAGGCTGCAAAAAATTTCATCTATACCAACAATTGTACAATGGTCAGAGTATGCAGAGGCCTGGGGGAGCTGCTATGGAGCTATTCATTGCTCAGATCCAAGGGACAGAAAGGGTCAGGATCGATGGATGTCTGACCCATATTAGGTCTTACAGCTTTTCTGATTACCCCTGCAGGAAGCTGAACACAGAGGATTTGAGAATGAATGAGACATGAAGGTCTCTCTGCTTAGGACCTCTCTGCTGACACAGAATGGTTTCCACCACAAACTGCTGAGACTCCTACATGTTAAGAGCCACATCTGTTTGCAAACAGAACATTCTCAGAAGTGAAATCATGGATGTCCTACAATGCCCTGGGTTATCAATAAGGACACATCACACCATGTGAGTTTTTTGAGATTTTGTTCTTCTAAAATAGTCTGTTGGCTCTATCCACAGTAGTAGAAAACCTTACACCACACATTATGTCACAAAAATGTATTCAAGTTTGAGATGTAGCATTTCAGGGTTGTGTTTCAGATAACCCTCTTTCAAATATCAACCTTTCTCAACCCTATTTAGTTTATTTTCAGCTATATTTTCCGTGTAATCTTATACTTCTTTGGATGATACTGAGAAGACAAAAGCAGTAGTTGATGGAAAGGACAACATATGTTGTTTTTTTATAACTGTTTCCACCCAATTTTTCAGACATGAGAAAAAAAATCTCATCTTCAACATTAATGCTGGAAAGACTATTTCTTTTACTGAAAATGAGCATGCTTATTTCATCAGTTGTGTGCTGTCAGACAGCCTTTTTTTTTCCCCAATTGTGCTGTTATGCACAGTCCCCTTTCTGAAGGTTTTAGTCCTTCTATTTGGAATTTCTTTTAAACCAATCAGGACGTTGGAAACGTTTCACTGAACATTTCACTTAGTTTTTTTTTCAGTGTTTAAAAAAAACAAGCAAACAAGCTTCTAATTTTCTATTAGCCTTGGCAGCCGTGGAGAAAACATGAATGCCTCCCTCAGTAGCTCTTTGCTGTGCTTGAGGGCAGGTAGAAGATCCTGGGAACAAACTGGGAAGGGAGGGAAGAGGGAAAGGAAGGAGGAATGAAAGAAGGAAGACACAGACACCGCGGCGTTGGTGGTATAGTGGAGAGCATAGCTGCCTTCCAAGCAGTTGACCCGGGTTCGATTCCCGGCCAACGCAGCTTCGTTTTGACGGCGGTCCCAGCGGGGTGTAGGAGGTGCTACCATCCGTACACATCCCATCCCTCCATCCATCCATCGCTCCCAGGGATGGCGGAACCGGGGAACAAAGTGTGCCAGAGACGGGCGGGGTCCCGCAGCAGGGAGGGCAGCAACCCCAGGCTGGACCAGGCACGGTCCAGCCGGGTCGGCAGGGCAGGGTCTGGGGGTCCCGGAGAGATCTTACCTGGCACAAGAACCCGGCAAAAATGTCACTGCCAAAGTGAGAGCAAGGATGCTGACCGTGGCTTCACTGCACTGGGAATTGTCCCTGGGAAAAGGGAGCTTCCTTTGTGTGGGGAGAGCTCCTCTGGAGCAGCGTCGGTGTCCAGGTCTGCCCTCAGTGCTGGAGAGGCGTGGGAATGCGGGAGAACTGTGGAAAGCATGCAAGGATGGTTGGAGACTGGCGTTTCTGCTGTGAAAGAAGAAGACAGGGCAAAGAGGGGGAATTTTATTAATATGAGAAAACATCTGAAGGCAAGGTGCAAACGGAATGGAGCCAGGCTGTGCACCGTGGTGCCCGGTGTCAGGACAGAAGGGAATGGGCACAAACAGACTCGTGGAAGGTGCCCTCTGAACATCAGGAAACACTCTTTCATTATGAGGTGACCGAGCACTGCTACAGGGTGCCCAGAGAGAAGGCTGTGGGGTCTTCATCCTTGTAGATTTTCAAAAGTTGTCTGGACAGCTAAGTGTTGTCTGGACAACAAAGGAACTAAGTGTTCCTGCTTCAGCATCAGGGTCGAGCAGATGGCATCCAGAGGTCCCTCACAAGCCCAGCCATTCTGTCACTCTGTGCATCCAGCCAAGCAGTCCAACAGGCGAGAGCTGAGGGCAGAGGACCATACAGAGGACCATGGCAGAGGACTTCAGCCATTCTGTCACTGTGCATCCAGCCAAACTGTCCAACAGGCGAGAGCTGAGGGCAGAGGACCATACAGAGGACCATGGCAGAGGACCTCAGCCATTCTGGCACTCTGTGCATCCAGCCAAGCTGTCCAACAGGAGAGAGCTGAGGGCAGAGGACCACACAGGATGTGAGTGGTTTCTCTTGAGTGGGAGCAGCACCAGGAGGTGGGCTGAGGCGAGGCAGCCGAGGGAAGGTGTGGTACTCAGCAGAACCAGAGCAGTGTGTATGTACAGGTGCACACCAGCTATGATTCACTGCAGAGACAGGTGCTGGTGCCTTCAGATGATACATCAGAGTCTAGAGCTAAGCACCTCCCAGCAAGACTCGCTGTCTGAGTGCCCAGACAGGCCTCTGAGAGGGCCAGCCAGTTTTGGTGATGCAATTAATCACTGTCAATCCCATGGCTCAGAATCTTGTTATACTTGAAACCTGACTCCTGACAACTCTTTCAGAGAAAATGTTCTATCCCAAAGCAATTTTAAATAATTTCTAGCATGTTTCCAAAAGCTGTTTATATGACAATTGCAGACAGGACCTACTCACATGGTAGGCTGCAGTGAATGGAAGAAAATGCAATTATAATGAACGTTCACTTCTTTTGTTTCAGCCTCTTTTTTTTTTTTTTCTTCCTCTAGTGGGAGAAAATGCACTCAGGTTTATAGAAATCAAAAGAAGGAAAGTGCAAAAAGAGCTGAGCTAGCACAATGACAAGTTCTAGCCATTTGTACTTCACAGCTAACTAAGAATGTGTAATGACTAGAGTTCCTAGGATGAGTGGAGAATGGGAGATACAGGCTGTGAAATTGTAGTTAGAATAGACCAGACAGATTTACAAAAGGTTGATATTTGGAAGAGGATGAAATTCTCTGTCCTTCTTGAAGGGAAGAGATTCTGGAAGCAGTGGATGGGTGCAATTCCAACAGGAGACAAGGAACTGAAATTTAAACCAGAGGGGTTTTACCTGCCCAGATTCTCATTGTAACTTTTTGTTACTAAACTGCTAAACATAAACTAATGAGTCAAAATTATTAGTTGCCATACCTGAATCATATTAGACTTCTACAGGGAAAAAATAATTTAAATTACTTATTTATATAAGCCTGGATCCAACCAGAGGGAAAACCCTCACATGAAAGCCTAGAAAATGCTTCAAAAAGAGCTGCTGAACCACCAGACTAGCACAAGGGATGTTCCAGTTCAGAGCAAAGCCAGTGGCTGCATGGAGCCAGCAGGGCATCACACTCTGTAGTACATGGGTTACTCATGGTCCACTAACACCACTCTTCAGGTGACAGGTGAAAAAGGAGACAACAACAATATGAGACTGGAAGAGGGATTTGGACTTAGTGTCCTACATGCCCATAAATTATAAGCCAATACTCTATATGTACTTGCTCTTGTAGCAGTTCTCATGAATATGACCGTGCTTGCCAGATGTGCTGCTTACACTTTCTTATATCTGTGGTTTTCCGTTGTAAATGGAAATACAAATCTTGGTATTTTCTCATGGGTTAAAGGCAGTAACTTTGCTGAAAACCTGTAAGCTATGAGATACTTCTGGATTTTTAAATTTTTACTGCACAGGAAGGCAGTGATATGTTTTGTTGTTAGGCTCTGTTTTGACACTTCAGTTGGAATTGTGCAAAGTCTTGAGATGTCCCTGTAGGGTGCACAGTGATAGCCTTCTCTGCTAGCAATAATCAATTAGTAGGGTCTCACAGCTGATTAGCAATGAGCTGTAATGCAGCTTTGCAATCATCTCCCAGGAAAGGTACAATGCCATTTTAGAAGCAGGATGAAAACCACATTCAAATACAACTTCATCCATAGAATTGTATCTTAGAACCAGAGTATCACAGAATGGCCTATGTTGGAAGGGACCTTAAAGATCATCTGGTTCCAACTCCCTGTCATGGATGGAATCCCCTTTCAGCAGATTGTTCCAAGTTCCATCCAGCTTGGCCTTGAACACTTCCAGGGATGCAGCAACCATAACTTCTCTGGGCAACCTGTTCCAGTACCTCACCACCCTCACAATAAAGAATTTTTTCTAATATCTAATCTACATCTACTCTCAGTTTGAAACCACTCCCCCTTGTCATGTCACTGTATGCCCTTGTAAATATCCCTCTCTGTCTTTCTTGTTGTTATTTGTCTTTGATTTATGCCTTCTTTTGAGTACAGGGAAAGAATTTACCTATTGCTATTATGGATGGCTTAAAAATAGAAGGGAGAACTTTCCAGTAGCATCTGCTTCCTGTCCACTTACTCATTGCAGGAACACAATATCTAAATATCAATAATAAATACTCTACGAAATTTGCAGCACTCTTATTAAAAGAAAAGAAAACAAATGGAAGGAAGGAAGAAGGAAGGAAGGAAAGGACATATATACACCCACATGCCATTCTGATTGCATGATTTGACTAACACAGCCATAGCATTCTTTCTGAAAAATGGATAATAATACAGTATACTTTTTTTCCATTTATTTTCTTCAACTCCTCAAAATAGACTCAGGTAGTTTTTGTGCTCTAGCATATTTCTGGGCTATCTAGAAGGAAAAATATACTTCCAAGAATCTTATGAAAATTCCATTAACACACATCTTGGCCTGAGACTTCTTTGAACATCAAAGTAAGCTACAAGTTAATTCACTTGCATCCAGCTGCATTTTGTGGTATGCTCATCATACTGAGGAGGCCCTTTTCTGTTTCCATCTTTCACTGCTTATGTCAAACAGTTTACAGAGAGGCAATATAAATTCAGACAGAGTGCTAGGAATGCCATCAATGAGTTTAGGAGTTTACATTGTGTTTGTGTGAGGTCACTGCATGTTGTCTTCAATGATCAATGGCCTAGAGAATGCTTTTAAAGCCAGGGGCTACCCTCAGTGTCTTTAGTTACTCCATGTTAGGTTATGTTTTTTTTAGAAGGGCTCAGGCAATTCTTCTCTTGCATTTAAAAAATGGATTTGTGGCTGTTCAGTGTTTTTTTGTGGCATTTCCCTGTACTCATAACAAGAAGTCAGGTGACCAGTAAGATAAATGATATTTAACCTAGCAGTGACAGATGTAGCAGAGGTGAAAAGGTTATATCTATTAATAAACAAAGTTTGAAAGCCTTTTAGCACCATTTTTCACATCACGCTTATCTGACCTTTTGCACAAGATGACTTTCACAGGCTTATTACAATGAGAGGAGGAAAAAACCCAACTATTTTTGTGGGGATTTTTTTTTTTGGGAGGGGCTTTTTTGGTATTTTTTTATAACAAAAAATTTAATTGATCATATAAAAATTTTAAGTTGTCTTCCTGAATGAATGAATGAAGTACTGGTGGTACTGCAGATAAGATTTCACTTGGATGAAAAAATATGGTAGGTTTATTTTGGTCCCAGTGGGTGCTGACATTTTAACCCACTTATCTCTGATTTATTCAATCCTTGACAGTCCCAAAAAAAGTGATGCATTTTGCCTGAAGGCTCTGTAGGTGAGGCAAGTTGACATATGCTTTTTCTTTCTGTTAAGGGGGTAATCTCTGCAGTCCAGTGGGTGAAGCAGGGGGAAGGGAAAAAGAAAATGTTCATGATTTTTTTTTTTTTCCCAAATTCCTTGTGTTTATTGTACAAAATAACCCTTAGAATTTACTTCATATAAATTCAGCCTTTAAAGGTCAATGTCTACTGGATCAATAGTAATCCACAGGTTGTAAAAAATTAATTTTGTAGCACAATAAAGCTAAAAATATTCTGAGATATATTTGAATATTTAACTTCTATGCTAATAAAAATACTTAGAGCATACATAGATAGACTCTATATGGCTTAAGATCAGGTGGAAATATATTTTATAATTCCACACTTAGACAAATTCCAATATACCTCATAGACCTCTAAGATCATCAAGTCCAAGCTTTGTTCGAATACCACCATGTCAACAAAACCATATCAAGAAGTTCCATGTTTACTTGGCTTTTGATGAGTTTGACTTGTTTTGACTTCCAGAGATAG
>VZTT01049061.1:4865-25075 GCA_013400855.1 Buphagus erythrorhynchus
CTCTTTCAGTGAGTGACTGCTCAGTGGGTGACTAAGAACATCTAAAAGGAGAATATCACTGCTACACATCATACTCCTGTTTAATTTTAATGTCCTTTTGCAGAAATTCATAAACATTTTACTTAAGATGCACAGCTTTTTTCTCTGATCAGGAGATTGTTTTCTTTTTTATCTTAAGTACCTACCAATACAATGTTACCTGGAAATAAACTTTCTCTCCTACTATCAGAAAAATGAAGTCTAAAAATATGGGTTTAGCTTAACATATAAGGTATGTAGCAAAATGTCAGTTGCCAATAGCAGCCTGAAAAATGTCTATTGACAGCAGTATGATGACTGGATTCCTAGAAATGCTACTTTGAAGCATTTTCATTGCAAGAATCTTATCACTTATGTCCAGTTTTGTTATGATTGAAGCAGAAACATGTTTCTGTTAGCATTCCTGGAATCTAAATTTCATGGAATAATGGTAGCAGTGGTACTAGTTCTTTTTTATGACCAAAAGAGATCAAATTGCATATGTGAAGCTAATTTGATATTCCTATTAATATTTTCATTTTAATAGTCTTAATCGAGAATAGCCTCATCAGCAAAAGATAACCAAACAAAAAAAAGGCAGCCAACCCATAAACAATTGAAAGCACCAAATCCTTGTGGGCTGAGATAAAGACAGAGGAGCAGGTGAAAGGTTGGGGATGCAAAGGATGCAAAGGCAACCACAGCCCTTGCCAGCTGAGATGGTGACTGAGCAGTAATCATCTTGGAAAACAGAAGTCCCCCAACTTCAATCCTTTAACTAAGGTTTTGATGCTGATCATGTTACATGATATGGAATATCCCTTTAGCTGATTTTAGTCATCTGTCCAGGCAATGCCTCTCAATTTCTGGCCCACCTGCAGCCTAAATCTGGGAGGCCACAGTGAGGGAAAAAAATGTCTTAATGCTGTGCAAGCACAATTCAGTAACAAATGAAATACTGTTGTGTTATCAACACTGGTTTAGCTATAAATCCAAAATACAGCACCAGATGGGCTGTTATGAAGAAAGCTAGCAGCTTTCCACACAGACACAGTACAACTAGTATTGGTGGAAATCACTTTAACTGGGCTGTAATAGTGATTGGCAGTTGAGTAGAGGAAAAGATGGAAAAATATTTTTTATTTCTTGTTACACTGCATTTTCACAAGGTGCTACAGAGTTCTGCTAGAGCTATTTGAATATATTCATTTTCATCTGCTTTTGTTTCTACATTATTTCTGACTTCTCTGAAAGATTTTACATTGTGAGGGTCTTTTAACGAACATGGGAAAAATGTAGTGTAATAAAGAACAGTCTCCAAACTTTCAAAAAAAATTCACTTTGAATTAAAAAGAGTTAAGAAGGAATTCAGGAAGGAAAAAATAATGAATTCCATGCAACCTTGTTTTCATACACTCAAACAAAACAAAGTGCTTGGAGAATAAGTGTAATTGTAATACCTTGACAGTGTTCTCAGCACTAAAAATATGCATTATCTGCAACGCCTTTTTTCTGTAAATGAAATTACTATCAGGAAACTCATAACTAGGCCCAAATAAAAGAAATAAAAATTTTGGATCTCATGCTTCAGTGCCAGGTTGTCCTTGAGAAACTGATGAAAAATGTTTGCCAGGAGTTAAATACAAGAAAGAGTTCATGCTCTAATTGACATAAAGACATTATAATAACCAATTATTCTAAGGGGTCAGAAACTTGCTTCACTTGAAAGATGTTTTTACTATCATAGCCTTTATGCATTCTCAAGATTGGTTTTTTCAAAAAAATGCATCAGTGTCTCACCTTTCAAAGAGTAAAAATATAATTTTAAAATTTTCTTTTTAAAATAGAAAATCACAGGGAAAGTTTTAAGGTACTTTCAAGAACCAGATATTCAAAGTTCATCAGAATCAATTCATAGAGAAATCTGCTTTGTCAAAAGAACAAAAAAAGACTTTAAGAAGTGTATTGTGATCATAACAATCAATATTATGGCTGATGTAAATCATGTAACAGAGCTACATTTAGGTCTCGTTGAGTAACTTTAGGGATATCAGGTAAGATTATTAGACATTAAATGGTATATAATTGTGGTATAAATATAGAGTTATAAGTGAAGAAAAGTCACCAAGTGAGTTAATTTGCCTATAGATAAATAAAGACACATCAATTTCTCATTCAAATTACTAATCTTAAATATTAGGCCACCCACATTATAAATTTTCATTACTCTTAATACACTGCTTTAAATTTATTTAACTTTCTGATCTGCAAAACACTAGTAAGATGAAGCATTTTTATTCAGCTCAGTTGGAATCATTAAGTTCCAAGTTTTATTTCATTGGTTTTCTCTCTGTCTTTTGTTTCAAAAAAACACAAGCTTAAAGGTTAGGTCTTTTCTGGTCTCAGTAGAGTTATTTTATGTAATGTCTACCAGTCAGAATTAATGTTAAATATGTATTTTTTTAAAGACTACATTTTTTTTATGTGTGGATATTTCTCACATTGTTCAAGATCTCCAGAAAATTGAAGCCAGTTAACATTACCAGTGGACAGACTTATTTATTGAAAAGTGATGACATTTTTATCACCACTGTATAGTTCATCAGCCCTTCAGGCTCTTACTTGAAGTGTTTTGTTTTTACTGATTCTCATTTCACTGTTTTTTCCTATTTCTCCTGTGTTCTAACAGTAAAATGACAAAGGTAAATAAAGCAAGAAGATAGATAAAGTTTTAAACCACTATAAATCACTATCATTGAGCATTTTGCCAGGCTGGCATGTTAATCACAGAATGGGTAAGACTGGAAGATGCCACAGTGAGTCGTCAGGTCCAACTTTCCTGCTCAAGCAGGGTCTTCTCAGAACACCTTGCACAGGGTTGTGTCCAGATAGTTCTTGAATATCTCCAGTGAGGGAGGCTCTGCAACCTCTCTGGGCACTCTGTTCCAGTGTATAGTCACCTACACAATAAAGAAGCTCTTCCTCGTGTTCAGGTGGAATTTCCTGTGCATCAGTTTCTGCCTGTTGCCTCTTGTTCTGTTATTTGGCATCACTGACAAGAGTCTGGTTATCCTCTTGACAGCCTTTCTTCAGATTCTTGTGAGCATTAATAAGATCCAATCTCAGCCATCTCTTCTTGAGTTTGGCCAAGCCCACCTTCCTCAGCCTATACTCAAAGAAGAGCTGTTCCCATCCCCTAATCATCTTTGTAGCCTTCTGCTGGATTTACTCCTGGAGCTCCAAATGTCTCTTGTACTGGAAAGCCCAGAACTGGACACGACACCTCAGATGCAACCTCACCAGGGCTGAGTATAGGAGTAGGACCAAATCCCTCAACTTACTGGCAATGTTCTTCCCAACGTACCCCAGGACACCATTGGCCTTCTTGGCACCCAGGACACACTGCTGGCTCATGGACAGTTTGTGTCCACCAGGACCCCCAGATCCTTCCCTGCAGAGCTGCTTTCCAGCAGACCAGCCCCCAGCCTGTACTGGGGTGTGGGGTTATTCCTCCCTGGGTACAGGAGCCTGCATTTGCCTTTCCTGGATTTCAGACAGCTCCTCTCTGTCCATCTCTCCAAACTGCCAAGACCCTTCTAAAGGGATGCACAGCACTCTGGAGTATCAGCCATGTCTTCCAGGTTTGTATCCTCAGCAAATTTGCTGCAGAGGCATCTGCCCCTTCATCCAAACCATTGATGAATCAGTCAAAAAAGTCTGGACATATCATTATATGTGTACTCCTAGTTACTGAGAAATTCTTAGGCAGTGGACTCCATTTGAATGATACTGCAGGGATTTTTCGGAAAAAAAAGATTATAACTGGCATGGCTGTCATCAGAGATCTGTATGAGAAAACCCTTAACAAATTTGATTTCTTTGGAGGCACTCATCTGCAAGGCCTATAGGAGACCCTTTCATTTCATCTGTAATATTGTGGTTATTTTACGGTGGCTTACATGCATTTATGTGATTTGCATGTCCCTACTCTGTGCACTATCATGTGTATGCAATGCTAGCAAACACATAAGATTGCAGTGGATACAAGGCTATACTAAATTAATCATCATAACAAATTCACCAATCTCTTACCAGCTTTCAACCAAAGAAGAGGCAGGGTATCTTGCTATGTTGTTACTTATGTTGTAATTCTGCCCTTATTTTCTTTTTTATGTCAGTGCTCCTTTATATTTTCCAATGTTTCAATCCTCTACACTGAAGTCTTTTTGATAAAGACTGGGTCTTTATCAAATGTGTTCCCTCAATATCGAAATACTTTTCAATGTCCTTGACAAATTCAACTAGCTAGCACAGGCATTATTGTAAAATCCCTGGTGCTAGTGATGGTTATGATATTAACTTAGACTAGTGAGAATATGCACAATAAATCCTGCTTAGGCCTGGTTTTCAATCCAATGTCTCTAAGTCATATCTTCTGTTGTTATATGTACTTCAAAAAATAAAGTTATTTTCCATGTGTATATTTTTTAAGATACCTTACTAAAGATAGTGTCAACCTAACAAATACAAAAAAAGCAAAAAAAAAGGCATACTAATTTCTTCTACAATTAAGTAGTCAGCACCTCCTTTTTCTAATATAAACCTAAATCTTCTTTGAAGATTAGAAAAACTTACAGAATGAAACTTCATTTGCCAGTAAATAATTTACTTTCATTCTCAGTATAAAAATACATGAGGCAAAAAACTATAGATTTTTAACTGAATTCCAAATGTGTTCTAGAAGCAAATAATTTTGTCTGGAATGCTAACATGAAGAATACAAGGATTTTATTTCTTTTTACTGGTTTTTTTTTTTTTTTTTAGTATTGCAAGTTGTTCCTTCGGATATATGGAAAAGGCACCTAACTTTTCACAGAAAACAGAATGAAAAATACTGAAACATTAGGGTACTTAATTGAAAAAAGGTTAAACAGTGGTATCTCCTCTTCTGTATACATCCTTCCATTGTCCATAAACACTAAGCAGAAAAATGATGCTGAAAATAATTATGCTCACAATGCGTTAGGCTGTACTATTGACAAAAGATGGGGAGATGCAGCAGTGTTTTAAACACAGCATAAATCACAATTACTGTAAATCATGCACACATGGAATGCTTGCCTTGGTTAGTAAAGTTACATATAGATAGATTCAGGTATATATCTCTGTATATATACACAGAGATAATAGTTTCCAAAAAAAGAGACAAAATTACAGTGTACGTTAAACTATAAATTTAAGCTAGTGGACTAAAATTTCTTCTGGTGGAAATAGGGATTAAGTAATTAGAGATGAGCTATTTTCTATAGTTGCAACAACCTTGTTAAATACTCACAAAATACACTAACCCCTGGGAGAAGCAGGTAAAAGATAAGAATGTGACTCTTCGTAAGAATAAAGCTTTCACTTTAATTATCCTTAAAGATCTAAAATGTACAAATTTTTTTCTGCAGCCTGATTCGTAGAGTTATTAGGTGTCAGATGGAGAATTATTGCAGTCTGGTTGGTTGTTCTGCTTTTTTTCCTATGTTACTGCTGCTGGAACTTCTGTGTACATTGGCAAAGCAGCCTATATATTTAAGAAGGAATGTATTCCACGTTTATATTTAAAGTATACAGCATTGCACCAGGAGCTGTTCTCTATTAGGTGAGAAAAAGCAGAATTGCTGTGACTTAAATGGATGGGGTAGATCTTAAAGACTGAACTTTAAAGCTGAATACACCCGGATCAGCCTTTCCTACTGCCTCTCCTTAGACTGTCTATCCACAAGGACTTGTTCTGTAACACCATTGCACTGTGCCTCTCCAAATATTTTCTCAGTATTTATGTCTCTTTGAAAGTCTTCAGAAATTTGGTCAATTGTAAAGAAACTTCAAGAAATCCATTTGGAATATTGCTGTTTTTAGAGTTAGAGAGCTATAGAATTCAAAAGGCTAGCTAATAAGTTTATAAAGTTAGTTGTTAGGATTCAAGCATTTAAAGCTTGCTTTGTAGGTGCATTTTGCTAGGCACTGCTTATACTTCCTTATGAAACAATTTACAACAGTTTTTATATGACTATATGACCAGTATGGCTATTTCATACAAAAAAACCCCCAAAATTCACCAACTAAAATAATCCATAATCTCTATAATTTCTCTGTGCTTTATTCTTTGCATCTCCCTTTTCTGACAATAGTGTTTTACAAGCCATTTCTTTTTACTTCATTGTCATTTTTTCCATGTTAACATATTGCAAACAAAAAACCAAAAACCATTAGGATAAGAAGGCATATATGTAGAATGTAGTATTTGTAGATCTAGTTCACTGAATTCCTCCCCATTTGTTTAGTGGCTGTTATAAGAGACTGTTAAGCCCTGGTTTTAGTTTTAACTAGCATTATACACCAGCTTGTTAAAACACTTATAAAACCTGGATACTGCGATGCATAGACAGCTGCCTGTTCAACTATACTTGTCTCTGGGTACGTAAAAAAGGGGTTAGGGCCACAGGCAACTTTATTATTGCATTGCTTCTGGAGTTGCAGCTGGCTCCATATTACTGCCCTTCTCACATCCTTCTAATCTGGAGGTGTATCCTCATTCCCATTCTATACTTTTCTGGCACAGTGGTTTTGGAGAGAATTTTTGCTTGTTATGGATATTTTCTTTATTTTCTCTTTATAATGCAAGAAAAAGGAAATTCTTTCTTTAAAGGAGAAACTAGTCACTGCACCACTGCGAAAAGACTTTGAAGTCAGTGGCAAAGAACTACGACCCTCTGGCAGTTGTTTCATATACTTGACACCTTTTGCTCAATCATAACTTTTTTCACTGTGTAATGATTTTGCTCCATGTAGCTGTTCAGCTAGGTTCTGGTGAAGTATGCCTCAGCCAGCTTTGAGAACAGTAGGCTAAATCTCACTACAGATGGAGTCTGGTGGAGAGCTATTAATCAAATAGCCAATTAGCCATCTCTCATGATAGCAGGTTTCAACGCCATGTGATACAGCACATACCAGCTGTACTATACAGGACTGATCATCTTTTGGGGAAAGCTGCACACAGCCACTGAAGCCTTCACACCCAAACTTCCTCTACACATGACATCTTACCATCCATCTTCCTACTGCAATGAATTTAGTAACATCACTGGTCTTAAAAAATATCATCCATTTTAAATTAAAACTTAAGACAATATGCAGCGTATCTTGTTAAACAGAAAATAAAAAAGAAAATTGTTTGGGATTCTTTTTAACAAGCTGGAAAGAAAATTTCTGCTAAATTCTATAAATATAAATTCTACAAGTTCTTCTTTAGAAATATTTGTTATTTTTGTTATGAAATTGATTGCTTAGCCAAAGACATCCACATAAAGAAAATAAAAGCATCATATGGGCAGGAGTACCGTGGATATAAAAAGGAAAAAAAAACAACTTGGAGACATGAAGATTAAAAGAGGGAGATGTGGGGAGAGTAAAATAAGGATTTGTTACTACGAGTAAAATAAGAAAAAAAATTAACCAACAGCCAAAGAAAGAACCATACTTGCTGGTTTTACCTTTGGAGAAACAGTGGTAACAGGTGTAAAGAGACCTGCTGAAATTATTCTACTTGAGGAAACTAGCTCTAAATTCTGCCTTGGGCTTCATAAGATCTGTCTGCCAAAGGCAGTACAAGAGATGCTGAGGAACAGTCAGCCTTCTCTGTGAACTCATTGCCCAAAAGTTATGTTTAGACTCCTTTTGTTTTCACTGCCTGCATCCGTCATCTTGTTGAAAGATCAGATCTTGTTTCAGGAGGAAAGAGGGGGAATGAAGATGTTTCACTGAGGATACAAAAATGAACAAATGTACCCTACTATACTTTGTCTTTCTCACGGTTTTACCCTGTTTCAGACTGGGTTTCCCCTCGCAGTTCCAGCATGGGCTGTTTCTGGAGGATGCATTGCTCCGGAGTGCAGGCTGCTGCAGGGCGGGTCCCCCGCAGGGTCACGGCTCCTGCCAGGAAACCTCTCCATGGTGCGCTCCTCTCGGGGCCTGCAGCTCCTGCCGGGAGTCTGCCCTTGCAGGGCATTTCCATGGCCTGCAGCTCCCCTCGGAGCACTGCCTGGCTTCAGGGGTGTCCTTCACAGGCTGCATGGGGACCTCTGCTGCACCACAGATCTCCATGGGCTGCGGGGGATCTGCTCTGGTGTCTGCAGCACCTCCTCCCCTCCTTTACTCTTCACTGACCTCTGTGTCTACAGGGCTGCTTCTCACTTATTTTTTCTCTCCTTTAACTCACAGCTGCTCTACAGTGCTCTTACTTTTTCTTAAATATGTTTACACAGAGGCACCAGCGCTGTCAGTGTTGGGCTCAGCTTTGTCTGGCTGGATTTGGAGCTGCATGAAGCTGTCTGTGTTTGACACGGGGACATCCTGGGTGCATTCTTACAGAAGACACTCCTGCAGCTCTCCTGCTATCAAAACCTTGTTGTGTAAACCCCGTCCCTAAGCAAACTAAATTATAGAGACATAGTATCAATTTAACTGTAAATTTCACAAGCTCTTCCAAAGAAAATAGAGCCATATAGAAGTCAAGGATTTTATCACAATACAGGCCTGATTTGACTATGTGAATCATGCGTGAAAGAAACAATGGCCTGACCCGAAGTCAAATGAACCCATTAACTGTGTTTCTGATGAATGTAAATATATTAATATAAATCAGTCCATTAATTTTTAACTGCCTCCAGTAATATTTTTTTTTTTTAATTTCAAAGAATTGCCCAACATTCCTAAAATAAATAAATAAATAAATAAATAAATATATCATGCTACAATGCACTACTGAAAGGGTAAGCATGCAAAAAAAATTTTTTTAAATGCTGTAGAGAAAATTATACAAGTAAATTATTTGCTATCCTTTTCCCACAGGGAACAATGGCTCATCTTGAAAAAACAGCCACCTGGTATCAAAAGGATAACAGAAATCCCTAAACAATCCAAAAAGTAAAGTATGAACAGCAGTTTTCTCATTTTGTAATTAAAACTAATTGTTCATTTGGCCCTAAAGTCTTGAGTTTTTAAGCCTGTAATCTACTTACTTTCTATTCTCTCCGTTAAAAAGAAAGAATAAAAGTAATTATTGTCAGAAATAGTAAACTCATATTAATCACAATTACAAGGAGTAATGTCTGATTACAACTTTTAATCAATCATGCTATTCCATGTTTAACTCAGCAATGTTGGGACCACTAGAGTGGACAGCCATCTGTGCCTCTGTAAAATTAGAAATATGATGAATTATAGCTACTGGTAGTTTAAGACTATACTATGAATACAAATCATTAGAGCTGTGGCAATTGTAGCATACTGCCAGAAACATTTTATCAGCTGTATTTGCTGTTCTCTTCATGGGGAAAAAAAAAGAAAAAAGTACCAAGAGAAAGATCCACACTTCACTTATCAGGTTTTATTAATGATTTACAGTGAACGAAAAGACAAAGTTCTCCTGACTTTGTTTAAATAGCATGAATCCCTTTAGCCATAGTCAATCCTACAGTCTGACGATTACAGTCTGCTTTTATCTCATTCGGTCACTACCTAAAATCTGTTAAGCTTCCAAACTCTCAAATAATGTATCTCAAGTGTTACATTCAGTCAGGTTGCTGCACCATCAGTACAGCTGAGAGAAGAATCAGATCTCTTTGGAATAGCTGAATTCACTGCTTTGTCAAAATTATAAAGTTAGGTCAGTAAGACAACAAAATGGCACATGAAACAGAAAATAAAATACAATAACATTTTAGGACCACTTTAATTATCTGCTGTTATTTCAGAGGATAAAAGAATAATTCAAGTTGGAAGGGACCCTAAGAAATCCCCAATTCAAACTCCTACTGAAAGTAAGATCACCACAAATTATGTGGTCAGACATGGTTGATCAGGGACTCTTTTACTGCCAAGCACGGAGAAGGAACACACAATAACTCTGGGCAGCTTGTATCATGGCCTGAGTGTCCATGTGGGAGGAGGGTTTATTCTTATAGGCAGTGAGAGCCTCCCTTGGTTCAATATTTTTTCTTTGTCTCTGCTGTCCCATCTTGTGCAGGGCCTGGCTCCATCTTCTCCATTGCCTACCTGTGTAGGGGAGCTGCTGCTTGCTGTACCTAAAGCTGTCCTTGCTCCAGGATGAACAAGATCAGCTCTCTCATTATCTTCCTATAGGGAAACTACACCAAGCCCCCACTGTAGTGGTCCTACAGTGCACTTGGTCCATTTTTGTCATGTCTTTCATGTCCTGGAAGATCAAAATCAGATGCAGTACTCTAGATGTACAGAACAAATAAATGCTAAATGAATGGAAGTAATTAGGTTCCTGAGTTTACCAGCTGTGCCTCTGATAATACAGCCCAGGATGTATTTAGTATTCTTTACTACTAAATCAAGTATCTCTTTGAGTATATGTGTCCAGTGGTTATTGTTTTTAAATCCCTACAGTCATGCAGAAACACACTGTAAAAGTACATCTGGTTTTATTTGTCAGTCTCAAAATAAAGGTGCTGCCTATTCTCCTTCCAAAATACTGTGAATTTTCTCTTCCTTTACATTTTCTTAATCACGTGAGTTGTTTAGTTGCCCTATTTCAAATGATCACTATAAATATGGATTTAAAATAGGCAGGGAGACTAAAGTTGCAGAGAGATTTTCTCCAACGGTATTGTTTCAAATTTTTGGTTAAATATAATCCCTTGAAAAAGATAGATAATAATAACCATGAAGCATTTAGAATGTGCATATGGATAAATATTCAGGATGATATTTTACCAGAAAAACTAAATGCTTCTGTTATTATTAAAAGGCACTACAGCCAGTATTTTAGAATAGGATCCCTAGGTGTCTCAGCTCCTGACAAGGCTGACAGCTCTCTTTAAGAATTTTAAGATATAATATTTGAGATAATAGAGACAGAAACAGGGCTAAATATATGACTTTGTGCCTTATTTGGACAAAAGTTAGTATTCAAATAAGAAACTGGACTCTAATCTTAATTCTGTGAACAAAATTACTCTGCAAACAGTAGTTTTTCATCAAAACATATGACCAGATTTAGCTCCAAATTTCATTGTGTTGGTTCATTTTTTCATTTAAATAAAGAGCTTTAGGTAACTGGATTGTTCAACATCAAGAAAAAGAGATAAAGATGTAAAGATGTTTGCTTTTAAATAATTTTTGGTGATCCTTAGTAATTAAAAGATTTAAGGAAAAAAAAAAAACTAATACATAATATCTTAGTTCTTGGAATGATTGGCATCATATTGGCTTCATTTTTTCTGAAGCTTCCTATAGCAAATTCATGGTAAGCATAGTCATAATACATGAATTTTGCAAGAATATGTAAAAGAATAAATGAAACAAAAAAGACAAAAACCCAATCTTTATCATCAGTATTTTCAGTTCTTGCCTGCTATTACAGAGAAAGATGTGTCTTATTTCAGTCTGTGTTATGCTTCACCATAATGAGCACAAAAAAATGCAAATCTGAATCGATTTTATACAGAGGTCAGTAAAAGGGACAAGCAATCTGTGAAAAAGTTAGCAGGCCTAAGTAAGAAAAGTAATTAGAAAGATGACCATAACCTTTCTTTAATGAATAGCAATAATAAATGACTTCCTTGGTGGTTTTGTGACCCTGTCAAGCTAGCAAGGTGGTCTTTTCCAAGTGGATCTATGTTTCGATCTCTTTTGTAATCACAGTCTCACAGTTGTGGACAATAATACCATTTATTAATTGATCTCTCATTGCTTTCATCTTTAGTGGGCAAGAAGCACTTAGGTTCATTTTGCACTGTTGTGAAAGGCTCTTGGGAGAAAAAACAGGAACATTTGTCAACCAGAGGTCTTGAATGTTGTTTTTCTTACTTCTTGGTATTGTTGCTTGAGTCATTCACTTGTCAGTGTCACAGCAGGCTCAAGAGCAAGAGAAAATTACAGCTCTAGCAGTCAGGTCTACTGCACAAAGCACACGAAAAATGTCCTCCTAAAACTAGCACTGGTGTTTTGAGTTTCATTAAAGGTATCATCCAGTAAAATAAGTATTTTAGAAAATCTACTTGTGTACATTAATTTGAGGTTTTTCCTGCTAGCACAAACATCTACTGTGAAAGACAACCATTGGTTAATAAGCACTGTAATTGGCATTGAGTACTTTGAGGTTTTTAGTCTTGAAGAATCTCAGACAAATACAGTGAGTGGAACCTCGTTGCCTGGTCTGGGTCAGAGAGGCTCTTACTCCTGTGAGATAGGATGCAACAGCCATTTTAGCATTTCATTGAGGCATAGGGGGAAAAGAAGAAAAAAACCCACTTTCAGTTTGTTTTCAAGTGGTACATCCCCTAATGCAGTACCTGAGAACAGCCTGTGCATTAATACATCTGATTAATTTAGTGGTCCAGACTTCAAAGCACTTCTGCCTACAGACTACTATTTAGGAACTTTTATAAATAGATTTCTTGACTGTTTCATAGGCCATTTTAAAGTTTAGCTCCCTCACAAGGTTTTGAGACAGACCTTTTTCCTGGTATTAGTATCTCTTGCTCTGTCTTTAACAGAATTATAGGAGGTAGCAAGGAAGAGATAAGATAATCATCCTAGGTGTATTCAAGAAAAAAATAATAATTAAAAATAATCAGAGAACTATAGACTGACATTGGGGAATTTTGGTGTTCCAACCAAAACTTTTTCTAGAAATCTGAAACAGATAGAAGCAACATTGAGTAATCATACTCACTCTGAGCTATGATATATGAAGGAAGAATATTTAATTGCAAAACGCTTGGGGTAGAAAAGGGAAACTACAAGTGATTACATCTCTATTTATATTTCAAATTAATCCA
This sequence comes from Buphagus erythrorhynchus, assembly GCA_013400855.1. Taxonomy (NCBI): domain Eukaryota; kingdom Metazoa; phylum Chordata; class Aves; order Passeriformes; family Sturnidae; genus Buphagus; species Buphagus erythrorhynchus. The sequence goes on from VZTT01049061.1 coordinate 17,744, forward strand.
TTTTGTGGATTATATCATCACACAACTTCCAAAACAACAATATTGATTGAACAATTACCTCTGATAGATCAATTAAATATATACTAATGTATACTGGAATAAATATTTTATTGTTGTATTCCTGAAACTACCATCAATGTACAGATTTTCAAAAAATGATAGGGAAAAAATCTTTTTCTTTAAGTAGAACTTGATCTTGGTCACTACCTACTATAAATGAGAAGTTGAATCCAAATTTCTGAAATTATTCTGATATTTGTAGATGAAAATTTACAGTATCTATTTTTTGAGTTAGATATACATTTGGTGAACTCACATACAAGTTTCCTCCCACTTGGAGACAAAAGTTCATATGAACAATTTCTAAGATTTAATTTAATTTAGATTTGAAGCCAAGTGTCATTCCTTTAGAGAAATTAATCCAAGCAATTCTCCATTCAGGGCATTTCAATTTTCAGGATGCGGTAGAAAAATCTAAATAAAATTCTAAGTTCCTGTAAGGCAGAAACTGTGGATTTTACCCCTAAGACTTTCCCATCCCCAAAATCTTAATTAAAAAAAATGTATACTAGCAGAATAACTGGAAGATTTTTAGGGAATTTTCTCTCCAAGTCACATCCTCAGTCATATATCTGGCCTTAAAAATGCTAAGAGACAAGCTAAATATCTTCATATTTTATTGTAGGCTGTGGGGATGACCGGCAAGAATGAATTTCCAAAATACAATTATTAAATCCTGTAAACATCAGGGGACTGAGAATCTTTTTTAAGCTGCCAGTCTTGTTGTATGGGCAAAGTCCAAAAGCCCAATGAGAATGTAAGTGTTTATGTTCGATGAGCTGCCAAAATGTAATTAAATTTTTCTGGAATACTTACATGTTAGCACATTTGAAAGAAAAAAGCATGATAAAGAAAAAGGGAATGCAATTTATCATACTAAAATAAGTACATTGAAGAAATGTGGGCTTTATATTAGAGACACTGCCAACAACCAGTCATGCATGTCTATTCTTCTGCCAGTGTTAATCTTGTGCATTGTACTTTTCTTTCTCTTTTTCATTTTTTTTTTTCATTCTATTTGAAAAATACGAAGAAAAGGAACACAGGACATGTGGGTGGAAACAGGCTGGGAAGAAGTATAAGAAAAAAAGGAATCTCTGAAACAGAAAAAAAAAAAAGGTGGAAGAAAAGGCCAAGTTTAAATATTTGGGCTAAGAAAAAGTCACTTAGATAAGCATCAGTATTTCAGGTTTCTTTAAAAAATTGTACTTAATCTAGTTTCATAAAACTGAAAAATATATTTCCTTGCAATCTGCTTTTGTTCTGCCCTGATATTTTGTACAATAGAACACATTTCCACCCACATTTTGGTAGGTATGCCAGCTCACAAGTCCTAGTTTCATCACTTTTTTTTTTTTCTCTGATGTATGCAGATCTTCCTTTTAGCAAGAAAGGAGAGAGAAACACTATTTATTCAAAGAAAAGATTGAAATGTGACTAACTCACAAAAGTTACCAGGACAAAGTTACGGTCCCTTAAAGTACCTAAAACATCATTGTTTCCAAGTGTTTAGGTGTTCAGCAGTCAAAAGGGAGGTCACAGAATCACACAATGATAAAGGTTGGAAGAGACCACAGGGGATGACCTAGTCCAACACCCCTGATAAAGCAGATTAACCTGGAGCAGATTATGCAAGATCGCATCCAGGTGGATCTCCAGAGGAGACTCCACAAGCCCTCTGGAAAGCCTCAAAGGAAAATTATTTCCTCATATTAGAGATGATAACCTGTAGCTTCCTGGATCCCCAGGAAGATTGGAGTGACACTGGCTTTCCTCCAGTCCTAAGGCTCCTATTACCATCTCTTATTTTCCATGAATTTTCAAACATTATGGATTTGTGCATGTCTTCTTTGTCTGAATGGTCTCTAATCCAATCCTCCTCAAACAAGGGAAAGTCTTCCTTTCTCCAGACTTTTTCTGTTGCCACCAGGCTCTGGTATTCCTGAGGACTGGCCTTAGCAGTAAAAACTGAAGCAAAGAAGGCATTCAATAACTCCTCTTCCTCTGCATCCTCTGTCACCAGGGCATTCACCTTATTCAGCTGTGGATCCACATTCTCCCTAAACATTTTTTGTTGCTGATGTACTTGAAGAAGCCCTTCTGGTTATTCTTGACATCCTTTGACAGATTTAATTCCAAGTGGACCGTAACCTTTCTATTGCATCCCTACATACTCTGACAGTGTTCTTATATATGTGCTCTATCTCTTTTTCCATAAATCTTCTTCCATCTGAGTTTTGCCAGAAGCTTTTCACTCACCATGCAGGTGTCCTGACCCCTATGTGTGATTTCTTACTCAGAGGGATGCACCACTCTTGAGCTTGGACAAAGTGAATCTTAGATATTAACCAACTCTTTTAGACCTCCTCCTAACTTTCAGATCTCTGACCCATTGGATTCCCCCAAGGAGGTCTTTAAAGAGTCCAAAGTCAGCTGTCCTGAAGCCTGGGGTCATAACCCTACTTTTTGTCATGCTTCTTCCACATTGGATCCTGAATTCCACAGTCTCATGGTTACTTCAAAGCAAGTATGTCCCCAGCCAGTCCTTTGTCAATATAGGTCCAGCAAAATAATCCTCCTTGTTTGTGGAGATCTTGAAAGGCACTCCCAATTAGAAAGATGCAAGAGGTCTCTCCCTCAGTTATCTCCTTTTGATAACGAATCCTGTTCTATCAGGCCAAGACAACCCTTGTTCTGTTCCTTGGGACAGCCCCCTGCCCTCTCCCTGTCCATCAGCCTTTTGGTCACTCCCACCCTGTTTCCCTGTTGGCCCCTGTGCCCTGACCCCACCCTTGTGAAACCCCCATGTTCTTCACCTGGACGGTCAGACCATTGCTTTAGCCTTTGCCTCTGAACTCTGGGACTGTGCACACACGTGGCTGAAATAAACATCTCTGTGAAACCCCTGCAAAGGCCATTCCAGTTTCTTTACCTGGTTCACCTCAACAAGAACCTCGACCACACCACTTGTTGGCTTCTTGATCATCTGTATCAAAACATTATCTTCAGTGCTCTTCAGGAAGTTCCTGACTATGTGTGCCTAGTTGTGTTGTCTTTCCAGAAGATATCAGTTCCCCATGAGAACTAGTGCCTGTGATTCTGAGGCTTCTTTCAGCTGTCTACAGAAGGCCTCATTGACTTCCTCTTCCTGCTCAGGTGGCCTGTAGTACCCACACAACTGTGTCACCCATGTTAGCCTGCTCTTTAATTCTTACCTGTAAGCTCTCGACTCATTCTTTACACTTAGGCAGATCTCGATGTATTCCAGTTGCTTGCTTACACAAAGAGCAGCTCCACCACCTCACTTTGATTCAAGTCTTGTTTAGACTACCATAACTAATAAACAGCTATGATCACCAGATAAAAATCTGACAATGGCTGGTGCAAATTCCACATATGTAAGTGCAAAAATAGTTTTTTTTAAAGAAACATATAGGTTTCTTTAAAAAGAAAAGCACCACCTTTTATTTTCCTTTTTAAAATAATATATTTGTTTATATGTTTAATGCTTTTATCAGAATCACTGTATATGGATCAGCCCAGAGTTTGCAATTTTTGTGCTCCTAGAATCAGAGTCAAGACCACTGCTGTCCTTTAACAAGAGTAATGACCTACCTTTTAACAACAACTCTCAAGAATCAGCCACAAAGACCAAGCTATTAATTATATCTAGTAATTTTCTTATCCAAGTTCAACTAGCTTGCATTCCTGTATAAAGGCAAAAGTTTGGAATTATGTCTTTTTTTTTAGATTTTTTAGATATTTTCTTTTCTTTTTCCCCTCCAGATTGTTTACATGACTTCCTACCCTGATCAAGATATAGATAATTCACACCTTCAGTCACCTAAGAGGTCAAATACAAAATATTTCCTACATTGTATGCTCATTTTGCCCCCAAAAGAAAAAGAAATGTAAATGTGTTTTAGTTGTATATAGGTTAGTATTTAGGAATCCAAGGTAACCTTTGATGAAGATCAAACATGAGTGAATTGCTGTGTATTTGCTTTCCTGAAGTGATAAAAGGCATTTAGGCATGCTCTTCTTTTAGCAATTGCTCCTCTCTGGGTGCAATCTGTCTCTAAACAACACCAGAGATGAAAAAAAAAAAAAATACAAAAGGGGATGTTATGATAAAGTCATTCAATTTTATTGGAGTACCCATCATTATACTGTGACAATGTTAGCCCTGTTCCGGTGACATGGATGACAATTTTTGAAGGTCTTTTCTTTAGACAATGTTTTTGCAGGGCCTCCAATATGTTCAAGGAAAAGTTTCTTTTGTTCTTGGAGGTCCAAGCTAGCTGATGCATGGTTCTTGATAGCACTGAAAGATGGCAGAATAAGAGAGAAAGGAGTAGAAGCTGATTACAGCTGCAGCAGCAGCAATGACATTTTAAGTAATTATACCACTGAGCTGTCAAAAGACAAAATGTGTGACAGAGAATCTCTGCTAATCTTGGCGCACTGAACGACAGCCACAAAGTTCCATCTTAGAAGAAGGGAATTTAGCAGTTAGCTAAAAAATAGGAAAAGAAGTAGTGATGATCTAAGACGTACAGCTTTCCAAGAAACAAACATTTTTGTACATAAATAAGGATAAAATGAAGCTAAATCAAACATCTGCCTAATGGCTTTGTCTTTGTTATTGAAAAAGTATGATCACAATAAAATCCAGCTTCTCACTTATAATCTGTTTGATCTGTTGTGGAGAGCTTTCACGCAAGAGTCTCTATATGTGACCATTAAAATACTGAGACTGAATAGAGAATTAAAGATGTTGTCTCTTCTGTGGATGCAATTGGAAACTTTTTCTCTCAGTGAAAATCTCATACAGAAGGGATTTGCATAAAAATCACACAGAAAAAAAATTAAAATCCACAAAGCAATTATATCAGGTTTAAATCTTGTGACCAGCCTAAATTTATTTTCCTTTTAATGCCACCTTAAAGTTATATGCGAAATCCAGACCTCAGGTCCTCCCTGAGAATGTGCAGTTATGCAATACCTTTTATCCAGCTGCAGCTGGATCCCACATCACAGGATCCTGACACAGATTCAACAGTTTAACTGGTCTACTGACACCTGATGGGATGCACTTCTCTCAGAGGGGAAAAAAAGTTATAGCACAGGAGTTAGTGGCACTCCTTATCAGAGCTTTGAACCAGCTTGGGAGGGGAAAAGGGGTAAAACCAGACTCACCAGTGATGAGCGATGGGGCGGTGTGCCAAGGCTTGAGGAAAGGAGCACTAAGGGGACTCCTCAATCTGCTACAATGTAGAACACAGGCTACAATGTACAACACCAGAAATGTTTGTCCACTAATGCACCCAGCAGGAGGAGCAAACAAGGGAGCTCAAGGCTTTGGCCCAGTCCCAGAGATCTGACGTTACTGGTGTAAGTGAAACTGGTGGGACGAGTCCTGTGACTGGAGTGCTGTGACTGTCGGATGGTTACAGGCTCCTCAGGAGGGATAGGCAGGGCAGAAGAGACAGGGATTGGTACTATATGTTATGGAAGGGGTAAAATGTATGGAGCTCACAGCTCACAATAGCAAAGTTGAGAGCCTCTGGATAAGAATCAAGGGGCAAACAAACAGTGTGGATGTCACCCTGGCAGTCTATAGACTTCCAAGCCAGGACAATAATACCGATAAATTATTCTTTGAGGAGCTAAGGGATGCTTCCAAGTCAGCTGCTCTTACCCTTATGGGAGACTTCAATTTGCCAGAAATTAACTTGGAAGCATCACACAGCTGGTACAACCCAGACCAGAAGAGTCCTAAAAAAACCTGACAAGGTAACCCATCCAGTTGATTAAGGTGGAGGCTGTGGATGTAATCTTTTTGGATTTCAGTAAAGCATTCAATACTATCTCTCGCAGGATCCTTCTGGACAAAATGTCCAGCCACAGCTGAATAAATAGATGATGGGATGGGTGAGCAACTGGCTCATGGGTGGGGAACAGAGGGTTAGAGTTAATGGGGTGACATCAGATGGTGACCTGTCATTAGTGGAGTTCTGCAGGGCTCCATCCTTGTCCCCGTGCTCTTCAACAGCTTTGTAAATGACAGAAATGGACCCAGGACTGGAAGGGATACTAAGTAAGTTTGCAGACAATACAAAACTGGAAGAAGCTGTTGACTCTTTCAAAGGCAGGGAGGCCCTGCAGAAAGACCTCAGCAAATGAGGGGACTGGGGAAACACCAACCAAAGTTCAACAAAGGAAAGTTACAGATTCTGCACCTGGGGTGAGGCAACCCTGGATGTACAGACTGGGCAATGAGATGCTGGAAAGCAGCATCATGGAAAAGGACCAGGGGGTGCTGGTCAGTGGAAAGTTGGTTATGAGTCAGCAGTGCCGTGGCAGCTGGGAGGGCCAGCCATGTCCTGGGGGGCATCAGGCACAGCATCACCAGCTGGCTTGCAATTTTACAAGATCTGATTGAACAGGGTGCTAGTGTATCTCATCTAGGCTCCCTTTCTCACGAAAGATTGCACCAGATGATCTTCTGAGGTCCCTTCCAACCTGAGCTGTCCTATGTTGCTATGATTATAACCTAATGTACACGCTCCATATGGTAGAATTGCATGGATGAAGAAAGTCAATGGCAGATCTGTTGCACCAGAGAAGAGATGCTCTTATCACTTTTGGGTTAAACCACTTAATGTTTATCCCATCACTCATTGGAGGATACTTCTTCCATACCCTTCATTATCCAATCTATTAATAATTTTCTTTCATTTTTTAGCTCCCACATATCTCACATATAACAGATAGTCATTAAATATTGCTCTGAAGCCATGGTGAATACTTCTCAGCATGTCCTGAAGGAAGAACCTTTCCAAAAGCTGTAAATATATTGCTTTTAATTTCATCAAATATCCCAGGATTTTGTACTGTCAGACTTAAAAAGAGCGTGCAATTCCCTCTCCCTGTAGCTTTCAGTATTTGGTTTTTTTTTTTTCTAGTGCATTCAGTCTCATTTCATCTAAAGCAAACAGCCACAATTTTGGTTATATCATGTCTTCAGCTTCCAGGAGTGTCTATATTTCATCTATATTTATACTTAAAATATATATTTTATGTATACATCCATTTATTTATAATCTAAACCATTCTAGTTCATCAGAAAGTAATAGGCAATTGCAGGGCACAGCATATTTAACCATAAGGTAGGCAGCTGAAATACATCATAAGAAGTGCTTATTTCTCTCTGTTGACTATGAAGAAGAATAAGTTGACTGCTCAGAAACAGAAGATCAGCAATTGCAT
>VZTT01049062.1:6787-31099 GCA_013400855.1 Buphagus erythrorhynchus
AAACTCAAAAGAGACAAGAACCCACCTCAAAGTGAACTGAAACAATTGTATTGTATAGAATGTATTTTAGAAATAGTGAAAAATCTTTCTCTTACAGATTTTCTTCTATACAAAACACTTACCTGCCCTTAGGCTTAAGGGTTCCTTTCCAAGCTACTTTCTAAGTTCCAGAACCCATAAACCTTAAAGGAAAAGAAAATACCACAAACAGACCCTACAGCATTGACCATGTGCATCTCCTAACTAGGGCAGTGGTGTTCTAAAAAGCCCACTGAAGAGATGGTAAGCTTAGCAAATGAGAGCTTTAACCTCAATTCCATTATGCACAGTTTGCACTTCATTTTCACAGACTTCTTTATGGGAGATATTTGCCTGATTCAATCACTAATAGTAGATCAGTGAGATAAAATGATTTTGAAGTTAGAACAGCTCTTAAGACATATTAGTACTTCTGTAAAAAAAAGGTTACCTGTGAATGACTGACGAAGGAGCAAGACTGTTTTGTTAATGCCAGCAGCAACATAGTTTGTTCATGTGCCAGGCCAGCCTATTGTTTGGCAGGAAATTCAGCGCCAGATAGCATTTTGTAGTACTGTAAAAAAGAAAAAACAACCTAAAAATTAATATCCTTGTCTTTAAAAACAAAACAAAACAAACAAACAAAAAAACACAAAAAGAAAGAAAGAAAAAAGGATCTTTCAAAAATTTCAAGAGAGGAGCTTGAATGTGCCTGACGTGTTCAAATGGCATGCAATTAAAATTCAAATGGCATGCAATTAAAACTGTAGCTGCAACAGTGGCATTATTAATATTTAAATACCAAAGAAAGCTGAAGATGCCAAACTGCTCCAGTGACACTCAAATGGTTTTCCAGCATAGGTAGCAGTAGTGTAACTTTCTGTTACTGTCATGATATGGTTTTTGTTTTATATAGCCATGTAGAGAGTTGTGAAAATGTTACTGCTGATTACATTCATAAATATGATAAAGTATGAGGCATAAATATAAGCAAAGTATGAGAAATTTTCTTTTGTGGCTTGATTTGACAATTCATGGAACCTTTCATATTATATATCCTTACTTTAGCTAATTTTATATTGCTATTGATTTTTATGGTGCATGTCTTAAATTTTACAAAAGAAATATAAAGTGGTAGAATTTAAAGTGGAATTGTAGATTCTACAGTATGACAGGAGAGTCTCAGAAACCAGCGTGAATGGAGCCCAAATGCCAAGTTTAACACATGTCATCTTCCAACAAGGATTCTATTGAACAAACCCCTTTAAAAATGTTAACTGCATGTTTGTTGTGGTGATGTCTGGGAGCCCTTGAATGGGACAGCATTTTTCTAGGTGCTGTGGACTCAGAGAGTAAGAGACAATCACTGTCCTTAAAATTGTAACCATTCAGTTTTGCAAGATGGGTAAGAAGAGGAAGAAAGGACATCCCCCTTGTGGTAAGACACAGAGATTGATATTTTCCCTACTTCAAATTTAAGTTAGTGTGAAAATGGGACTGAAGAAATGATCTCCTATATCTTGCTTCAATATCTAACCAGCAAGCCATCTTGATGCAGAGCAGATCCTTTATTAATGAGAGGTACTGGCTCTGATGATGGAAAACCTGGTTCCTGAATGACTTGTCACTGCAATTTGAAAGAAGAGTACCATTCCCAGCCCTGCTGTAGGTTTCCTGGGTGACTTCAAGCCTTTACTCTCACTTTCTGCCTTGTAGGGAAAAGGGAAGGATCTTGGAATGAAAAACTGAAGAATCATAAAATTGTTTAGGTTGAAAAAAACTCTTAAGATAATTCAGTCCAAATATTAACCCAGCACTGCCAAGTCCACCACTAAACGATGTCCTTAACTGCCATATCTACAAGCCTCCAAAATACTTCTAGGCATGGTGAATCCACTACTTTCCTGAGCAGCCTGCTCTAGTGATTGACAACCCTTTTGGTGAAGATATTTTTTCCTCATATCCAAACGTCCCCTGGTGCAACTTGAGGTCAATTCCTCTTGTACTATTACTTTTTACTTGGGAGAAGGGACTGATCCTCACTTGGCTGCAACCTCCTTTCAGAGAGTGGTAGAGATTGATAAGGTGTCCCCTGAGCCTCCTTTTCTCCAGGCTGAACACCCCCAGCCCCCTCAGCTGCTCCTCATACAACTTGTACTCCAGACCCTTCACCAGATCTGCTGCCCTTCTCTGGACACGCTTCAGCACCTCAGTGTCTTTCTTGCATGCCCAAAACTGAGCACAGGTTTTAAGGTGTGGCCTCACCGGTGCCAAGGACAGGGGGATGATCACTTGCCTAGTCCTGCTGGCTCCACACGTGGAGTGGGTCACTGACAATTTGCCCATGGATTATGGGATCTTCATTCTGCTCCCTGTCCCTGTCTTCCACTTCAGTGGGTACCTGGAAACCAACTTAATGTTAGTCTTAAAGACTGAAGCAAAGGCAGCATTAAGTGTGTCAGGCTTTTTCTTATCCTTTGTCACTATGTTTCTTCCTACATCCAGTAAAGAATGGAGATTCTCTTTAGCTCTCCTTTTGTTCTAATGTATTTATTGGAACATTTTGATTGTCTTTTACAGTAGTGTCCAGAATAAGTTCTCCTTGGGCTTTGACCCTTCTGATTTTCTCCCTGTATAACTTCAAGATAGCCTTGTAGTCTGCCTGAGAGGCTTGCCCCTTCTTCCAAAGCTCATNAAGTTCTCCCTGGGCTTTGACCCTTCTGATTTTCTCCCTGTATAACTTCAAGATAGCCTTGTAGTCTGCCTGAGAGGCTTGCCCCTTCTTCCAAAGCTCATAAACCCTCCTTTTTTTTCCCCCCTGAGATCCAGCCAAAGCTTTCTGTTCAGCCAGGCTTCTCTTCTTCCACTCCAGCTTTTCTTCAGGCATGTGGGGACAGCCTGCACCTGCAACTTTACCATTTCCTTCTTGAAGCATGACCAACCTTCCTGGACTCCTCTGCCCTTCAGGACTCCTTCCCAAGGGACTCTTATCAACAGTCTCCCAAACAGGCCAAAGTCTGCCTATCTGGAAATCCAAGTTAGTCATTCTGCTGATCCCCATCTTTCTCTGAGAATAGAAAACTCTATCATTTTTTGTGATCACTCTACTTAAGATGGACTCCAACAATCATATCACCCATCTCTCCCTTTCAAGTCCAGTGCCTTCCCTAGCTGGCTCCCTCACCAGCTGTGTCGGGAAGTTACCTTCCACACACTCCATGACCTCCTGCACTGCTTCCTATCCACTGTGTTGTCTTTCCAGCAGACACCTGGTAAGTTGAAGTAACCCTCAAGAAATCATTCATAAGAAACCAGGAGCTACATTTGGTGTGAGTTCTAAATTTTATTTTCCTATTATTTATTTTCCTAATGCTATAAACATCAAGACTTTAAAGTGTAGGAGATGAAAAGTTAACCACAATGCAACCTTGAAAAGGAAAGGATTGAGTAAAAGGAAAAACCTGGAAGTACTTTCTCAAATTAGAAATGGGCACAGTAAAAGGCTTCTTCTCTCAAAGTTGAGGGGAAAATTCATCTGACTTCCTTGAGAGCTGCTTGTGCCTCTAGGATGGCAAAGGAGCTTGCACTTTAGGATGGGAGATCTAAGGCATCCCTCTTCTTGCTGAACCTTGATGTTGGGAAAAGAGGAACCACTGATATAGACTGTACTGTAAAATATTTATCTTCTTTCTAGACTATTTTGTCAAGCTCTTGTCTGGCATGGTTGGAGGCTTAGTCTCATGTTTTATCCCTAAATATGGAGATCTTATCATGAAGTTACTTGTGCAAAAGTTGGATTTTATTTTTTTACTCTACTTTGCTGCATAAGTAGTTTGGTAAAAAGAGTGAAGGAAGGTTGTTTGGGATTTTGTTCACAAGGTGGCACTAGCCACTAACCAGTGCTACCTTCCTTTTTGTCCCAGCACTGAATTGTCTAAATCTTCAACAGGGTGGTAGGAAGAGCTGGTAACGATTAACTATAGACCAGACAATTAAGAGTGTTTTCTTACATGCAGTCAAGTCCTCTTTTTGTCTACTTAAATAGCACTTGAATATCAAAGAAAGAAAAATACTTTTCTTTTTTTTTTTTAAGAAAATATAGTTGCATCTCAGAAATACTTGTTATTTAGAAGGAATATTCTTAGCACAATGTGAGGGAGAGTAAGGTGAAATACTATTACTGTTAATGGCAGCTGGGATTCTAATTGTCTCTACCCACGAGGCAATAATTTGTTACATTGACAGCTTGCTGTTTGTTTCTGTTTCATTTTTGTCCCACTATATTGATACCCTAGAAACTGCAGTGCTTTATACAAATTTCAAAATGCAGTGCTGTAATACAATATTTCTTTAATTCCACAAAAAATATTAGACAAATCTCTGTTTATATTAACTGCTCCCATTTTTTCCCACTTGTTTTGTTTCATAGATGAGCTGCTCTCCAGTTGAGCAGCCATTCAAGCAGAGATGCATAAGATGCACATGACTGGAGAGGCAGTATCCCTCTCATTAATTACTGTGTGAAGTCAGCTGCAGTTTAGTTTGCCATTTTACAGTTTCTCCTACTTTAGTAATCCCCATTTTGTCTCTGGCAAGCCCTTCTCATTTCAAGGGAAAGAGGAAGAATAGAATAAAATTACATTTACATATTGCTGGCTTTATATCTCACTTTAAGCATGGCATGTTCAGTATAATCCAATACTGCTAATAAGCTACATGTAAAATTGCCTCAACTGCATTTTATGCAACAGTAATTCTTTTGGATATTAAATATTTGAATTAGTGTAAATGCTAATTAGCTGCCACTGCAGAAACTGATTTGTAAAAGCATAGCTCCTCTCCTTGCCTTTCTTACACCTTCCCTTCTCTTTATTTAGAGTTGGCTTCTCCTTGCCTTTTGCACAAGTGAGTGGGATCTGCCAACCCCAGAATAAGTGACTTAATGGAAAGGCTTCTATGAATGAAACCTACCACCAAGCAGAGTGCAGAGGCTGTATCCAAATGGCTCCTTCGCAGCAGCTGGATGATAGGCAGAGAGGGAACACACTGAGAGCTGCTTTTTCCTACTTCCCAAGACAGTGGTGAGTGCCACTAGCAGGTATGTTCAGCCCAGGAGAAGTGTCACAAAGGACCTGCTTCCCACATGCAGCCTCTTCAGGTGCAGTTCTTTCCTGGCCCCTCTCCCAGCACTATGCCTGTCTACTAATGCATCTGGTGGGCTTTCTTGCTCAGTGCCATCCTACTTATTATCAAGGGTCTGATCCTACAAAATGCTGAGTTGTGCCATCAGTTTCTACTGACTGTCATGGAGGGACCACACCATACCACAGATTTGGGCCTTGAGACATTTAAAGGAAAGGTTACTTTGATTAGGAACTACAGTAGGGGTTAACAAGTGAGTGTTAATACTGTGGTACTGGTCTCCTGGTACATGATGTTATTTTTCCTTCCCTTTTCACCAAACTTGTCCTGTTTTCCACCATGTAGAAGTAGCATCTGGCCTACCGCTTCCTCTCTAAACACGCAGTGATCAAAAAGAAAATGTGTCATTGTCATATCAAACGTTCATTTGCCTGTACAGGCTGAGAGAGCAGCAGACCTAGAGAGAGCAGCAGCTCAGAGTGTACTCGTGTATTTGGGCAGGACAAGAAGTCTTCCCTCCTTGGTTAACACAGGCTGGTGGGGTGTCACAGCTGTGGGACTGTGAGGTTTCCCTAGTTATGTCAGGATTGTGTTCAGCCTTAGCATCTTTTTTCACTAGACACTGAAACAGAGATGGAGCAGGGGTGTTATGGTGTTTCTCTTGCCAGGTTGGTCTGTGTCACTGCCTGTGGATTTAAGGAGCTGTTGCCAGCTCACAGGGGAGAAGGATGAGACTGGATGTTTGCATTCTACAGTGCTGGCACCAAGGTGTTCAGAGCCAACAACTGTACAGCCTGCAAGAGAGATACAAAACTGGCATCTGCCTTTTGTTCAACAGGTTAGATGATCCTGGCTCACATTACTGAGGCTTCACCCAATACAAAGCTATGGATAACACTATAACCCCAGCCTTCCTGCTGTTCCCCACCCCTCCAGCACTCTTTAGCACCAGGCAGGACAGTAGAATCACTCGGACAATTTGCATCCAGGATGTGCAGGATTCCTTGGCTCCCAGTCTCCCAGCCTCTTCCTTTCTGCTATGTTCTCAGCATGAAGCTGGGAACAAAGGGCATCTGGAGGCCTGCAGCGTGGCTGCTCCCTCCTGCCTTCACAGCAGGTGAATGGCAGCACAACCATCCTGTGTCGGAGCTAATCGGTGGTCACAGCTGTCTCCAAGGCTGTGCTGGATTGTTGTAGCCCGGAGAAAGCGTGGCACGAGCAGTTGGAGTGGGATGCTGTGCTATGTGGAGGCTTGTATTGTGCCAGGCTAAGCGATTAGGGCTCGTCCACTGAATAAAGCAGACTGTGACCAGGCTTCTTGGCACTGTGTGACTACTGTATGGCAGATGGTACACGGGGTATAATGGACTAAGAAAATATTCTGAGTGGGGAAAATGTCACAGCTAAAAATGGCACCACAGCTGACGTTGCTCTGGAAAAGCAGAGGCCAACTGAAAAAGCCTTTTATGCAGACAGTGGGCACCAACAAAAGATAAAGACAGTCATAAGACTTTTTCTTTCCTCTCATTCTGAATCAGTCGATATGTCTCAGACTTTTGAATTGTGACCAAGTAAAGGTAAGAGGTGAAGAGTGCATTTTCTTGTTCTGTTTTTAATATGTGAATACAAATTGAAAATGCAAATGGAGACACCAGCTTTTTCCATCGAGGGAGTTAACATGGTCCCTGATGAATTGCCATGCACTGAGTGGGGTCTGAGACAAGGCCATCAGAGAACATTATTACTAAACAATGCAAAACTGACCAGTTATATTGATCAATTATAATTTGCAAGGCAGAGGGAAACCCCCAGGCTGGTTTAGGAAATTTAAGAAGGTTGAAAAAGTGTCCAGTACTGTGGAGGTACTAGAAAATCAAATCTAAAAACAACAAGAAATGCAGAAAGGCATGTCAGAACTCAGAATGTGCTGATGTAGAGACTTTGGAAAACATTGTTAGCCAAGACAATGCAGCATTTGAAAGAAGGATGAAAAACACCCACGGCTTGTATTATTTGCTAGTGGAATGCAAAGAGTATAGGTTGGACTGGAGGATAGTGAGCTTCAGGAAGAAAGGAAAAGTGGATACTGCTTCAGCTGAAGCAAATCCCTCTTAAACCACATAGTTATGTTAGCAAAGAGTTAGCCAACATAGACACAGTGCTGATATGACTGGAGAAAAACAGATAAAGCCTAAGTGATGGTGGTAAGGGATGCAAATTGACAATCTTGCTACGTTTTGAGTGGGCTCCATTAGCTTGCTGGGTGCAGATGTGGGGACAATATTAACTGTTATGGGAATCTGGGACTTACCTACTTGCTGACCTCCTCAGGTGAATGTGCCGTTACAGAGGAAGGAGGAAAAAAATATTAAAAATTGAGAGTGTGTGTCCACAGAGCAGCAGTATTTGTAACAGCAGCAGAGACAGCCCCACTGTCCCATACCATTAGTATAACTCTCCTTGCCCTGAAGCAGAAGTCTGGGGAGAGACAGGCAAATTGATTACACTGTGAATCACAAAATCAATAGGGGAGTTAACAGCATAGATACCCATTTGCTCATTGTTCTGAGAGAAGGCAGAAATCCAGAATTATCCACTTCATATATGAACCCAAAGAAATTTATTAAGCATTTAGAAAGGGAGAATTTTCCCCTGACCTGGAAGAAAAAAGAAAAATAAAATTTTTTTTAAGCTTGGTGCACCAGCAAAATTCTGAAAGCCTAAAGAGTGCACACGTGCACACATGCATAAGTCCCTTGTGCATTGCTGAGACACTGCTTTCTCAGATAAACTGTGGGACTTGGACCTGCAGCTTGGCCCCCAAATGACTGATTGTTGGGATAGGCTTGTTTATGCACCATTTCCCCTTCTCTCTCTTGAAGTTCTTGTTTTCATTAAAAAAGAGAATAGCTGTGCAGGCAGGGAGAAAGCCAGAAGGGTCTCCATGGGTACTCCCTTGTATTATGAAGTCATCCTGATGGCCTTAAAATGCTATTTGGGATTCTTGAGAAATTTCTGAGAGATTTCACCAGAAAATGCAAAGAACAGTAAATGATGAGGGGAGCAAATGTTTCTACAGAGCAGTGCTTTGGCAGCCTGGGTCACTGCCTGGGTCTCCTCCTCTCAGAGACAGTGGTGAGATAGGTATTCTAGTGAGTGATGAAAGCTCTGGGTGATCAGGCCTGTGCAATGGTGGGTGCTGAGGAGCACTGGCTGTGCATGGTTGGGACGGGAGCAGTGCTGCACTTTTTGGGAGGTTCCTCTGCAGAGTCCCACATTGCACAGGGGTACATGGTTGCAGCCAGCAGACTGCACAGGGCAGACCTTTGTGCCTGCTTGGCTCAGGGTGATTTCTCAGCCAGGAAATCAAGCCCATCAACAAGTCATCTCCTATCCAGCCCTTTTCCCCATTTTCCATAATGTCCTTATTTATTACCCTGCTACCCTTAAGTAAATTGACTTGCCTGGCTTTCTCTCTGCAGTGATGCAAGCTACCATGTAACTAGCACTTGCTATCTGTGTGTGATAAACATTTTCCTTCCTTCTCTGGCTTATTGTCTTTAAACTGTAAATATTTGAGGGCATGTTTGATTTCCTGTATGTTTACATGGTACTTAGAACAGCAGAATCCAAATTTGGGCTGAAATTACCAGGATTTAATCACCCTTATTTTTATTTATAATTTATAAAAGATAAGTTCTACTGGTAAATACTCTGTAAAAGGCACTGCTTCCTCCGCTGGCCTTGGTTCCTGCTGTGCCTCATTTGCGTTGAGGATGTGTTGGAGGAAATTACTCTACACATAACATGGAGTTAATTCCACTTTATTATACCCTTATTCAACATATCTCTTTTATTTTTTTCTTTTAATTTCTCCTTTTTCTGTTAAGCCCTCACAAAAATGTAGACAATTTGCATTATTTTTCTCACATGAGCAGTAAGTGCCTTCTCTGTCATCTTGTTCTGCTGACTAGTGAGTTCAAAGAGTTTCACATCACTCTTCACATACAGCTCAGCAGAGTATGTCATCCACCCTCTTCCCTTCAGCCATTTGCCCCATCTCAGCAAGTTCTTAGTCTAAAAATGATCCTAAATTGCATTAATTGGTCTGTGAACCAGCATATAATGCTGCCTGGGTTTGTTTGGCTGCACAGAAAGAGGGGAAACCTCTTCACTGTAAACTAATGTTCTCATTTTTTTTAGCCAAGTGATGCTTACAGGCACTTGTGCAAAGAAAGCACCTGTGCTCTGTGGATCCAGTCCCAGTACTTATTTCCCAATTTTGGGTCACATTCCCTTCAGAAAGTAGGCATGAGAGGAAGAGCACCCCAGCTGAAGAGAAGAAGTAAGAGATTTGAGGAGAGGAATATTATGTTTGAATTAGTCTGTGACATATATGAGAAAAAACACAGAGTAGCTTCTGTAGCCTTCTGCTTTGGTTCCAAAACACAAAAACCATGGAATCTTTAACCAGCAGAGAAGCACAGGTAGAGTAAATCATTGCCTAGAGTTGATTTGGTTGAGGATCCTTACTATGACATGGACATAAAGGTCAACAGTGGTGCAAGACAATGTAAGTGCTTCTGCTATCTGTTCTCCAAACAGTTTGCTTTGTTCCTTAGAGTTACCTGGACAGTACAAGATTTTCAGAAGGCTGGCTAGGAAATGCATGGTAGTGTCTTACACACCAAAAATCTGTTTGGAGAAACTTAAACTGCAGGTCCCACCCTCAGTTTCTTGAGGTGGAGGAGGATTAAACAGCAGAGAGTGATGGACAGGAGAACTAGTGGATTTGTTTCACTGAGCTTAGATACTGAGACCAGCTAGGGCTGAATGGCTGCAAGGGCATAGACAAAGAAGAAAACGCTGAGTTAAGGAGATCTGGATGTATCTTGGCCACTCTTGCAGTGTTTTTAGGATATGAAAAGAGAACCAGAGGGAGGTAGGCTCTGGTTTTCCTTGAGGCTGGAGTTTCTTGGCTGTGTTTGCTTGCTTTCAGCTCTGCTCTCTCTGCTCTCAGGCAGAGCTTGCGTGTGAGACTCGGCTGAGAGTTTCAGGCAGTCAGAGGTGACTCCCTTCTTCTTCTTGGTTTTCCCAAGCACCTCTATCTGACTCAAGGCTCTTGACATAACATACCATACAGTAGTGTGAGGCTCAAACTCCCAATCAGTATGAATAGTAAGGATTGCTCTCTTGGCATGACTTAGCTTTAGATCTCAAGAAAGCTTTCATTGTCTTGCTTCAAGTTCCTCAAGTCCCTACAAAGAAAAGTTGCCCAGTTGGCCTTAAAGTAGGGAACACATGCAGTAGAAGAAGGACAAAAACTCAATTTGGACACAGTAGAAGAGAAAGTAAGCAAGGAGTGTGGAAATAAGGCTTTGTGTGCAATGTCAACTCTCTATGCTGTCTTCCCAATATGAAGCCCACTTTCATTGTTTTGTTTTTCTTCTTGGAGTCCTGGTTCAAGCTGCTGTATTACAGACTCATTTCTCATTACCAGAAATGAAACCTCAGTTCCCAATCTTCTGAACTGCAGAGCTTGAAACAATGGCATGATAGTAAGACCCCCAAATGGAGAGTCTACTGTGAACCTATTTTAAGCCATTTTGGGAGGAGGAGGAGAATTTGACACGAGAAGGGTATTTGGTTATATTATGCAGAGGCTGCAGAATTCTCTTCCTTTTCTTCTTCCACTTACAGTTCTTGTAGATGAAGAGGTGGGAAATGTATCAGATTACCTGGACTTGATGGGGGAAATCTATCCAGGATTTCTTGATTTAAAAGCTATTGGACTTTTTGTATTGTGACAGAAATACTTAATAAAAACTCTGTTGTGTTTCATATGCTTGTAATTTCTAAAGATGTCCTAGATATAATATATAGTAGATAGATAAAATAGATATAAAATACATTTTGGATACTGCAGACAAGAATGCATGCATGTAATGACTGTTAGGATTTGCGGGATAGAAATCTAAGTCAATAGGTGTGTTGGAAATACTTGGAAGAGAGATCTGCTCATCTGAGAAACCCCACAGAACTGCAGACTCAAAAGCAAAATGTGTGGCAGATAAAAGCAACCGGTGTCTTTTGAACTTCTCAATGATTTTTTTATTGCTTGTACATCTGTGTGTAAGATAGCTGTGAGACCATTTTAATGCATCTTTTGGAAGGAAAGTTAGTCTTTAAAGTGAAGTTTTCTTTCTTGCTTGCATTTATTTTTCCTCTTTGGGGCGTACAGGCGTTCCTTTGCTCTCTCTGTACCTGCCCATATTGCAATCTTCCATGGCAGTGCTTGGGGCAGGGTTGGCAGCAGCAACCTGGCTGTGGGTCAGGCTGTGGCAAGCACACAAGGAGGCACCTGGCAGATCCTACACATGTTCATCACCTCTGCTTTGAAATAGGCAGTGGCATGGCTCTAGCCATCATCTCTTCAGTTAGATCATGTGGATTTGTGAAAATAGCAATTTAAAGTGCCTGGTTGAAAAACCATAATTTAGTAGAGAAGTATTTCAGTGTTCTTACTGCATTATGCCAATGTAAAGAATTCTAGCAGTTCTTCCTTTACATAATTTAAAAAACCCCTCTAGTCTTTATTTTCTACTTTTTTTTTTTCCTTTTTTTCCCCCAGGCAGTTCCTAATTGTAAACTATGGAATGCAGCTTTCAAGAGAAACTGCTTCTATTTTTCTACTGCCTAGAAGAATCAATGTTCTTTGTTGGGAGACAAGACTCTAAATATGTAGCTCCTGAAAGCTTAAAGTTTATTTCCTTTATAAAAAAGCGAATTCAGATCAAGAGTCCAAATTTCAGTTTTCTTTATCCTAAGTTTTAAATATCAGGATTGTGGAGAAGTAGGAGGATATGAACTAACAATGTTTCAGAGGAGACTTTTGAACTCTGAATTTGACATTCATTGCCACTGTCCAAATTCCTAATTATTTTTAAATTTTAAACCATTTATTTATTTATTTAGTAGTTGAATTATCATAACATTAGGAAGCACATTAGTCACACATCTGTTATCAGAGTGGTACTATCAAAGTCTGATTACAGTAATTTTTAAAATCAGAGCTTGTAAGTGAAGTCTGTAGTATCTGTTTTCATCTGGATAAAAAGCAGCACTCTTTTTTGAAGAGAAATTGATCTGACTGCACACTTGGATACCAATTAGGAAGAAATTCTCACTGCAAAAGCACAAGAAAGAGTGGGCAGAAGGCTGTACATCTCTTTAAAAAGAAACTGTAATGATACCCTTTTTACAGTCATGTTAATCTTGCCATTTGGATCAGAGAATATCTGAAGAGAGATGTCTGAACACAGGCTTTTGGGTGTGGGGAAGGAGCACCAGAAGACAAGCCATAATTGATGAAAGGGTGCTCTGCTCTGCTCTAGCACTGAGATACTGTTAAATGTTAATGCAGGGCATTTGTTACAGGTGAAGGTGTGATATGCAGAGGTTTTGTCCCCATTTATATATTTTTGGTAGCCTGTTTCCTTCTAAAACAGCTGCAGCTACTGTAACCCTGTGTAAAAGATATCATTAGCTTAAAAGGAGCTTAGAATGATGCTGCTGCTTCCTCTGTGGGTGTAAAGTCAGATCCATCTTGCACATCCTGCATGAGACTCAGATGTTTGAGTCTCAGGTGTGCTCTGCTGTGCTGCCTTCATCTCCAGACCTGTGTGTGACTGCAGTGGAGGAGAGGTCACAGTGTTATGGTGCAGCTGTGTTAGGTTTTGGAGCCAAGGAATCTCTTGCTAGAAGGTGATTTTTTCTCAGTAACTTCATACCATGGCCATTCCTCCATCCTGCACTTGGGAGTCAACTTTGTTGACTCACCATTGCCATGTGATGCAGCTGGTGAAGCCTTGCAGACTGAAAGAAGAAGGGAAAGGTGTTCATGGGCTCAGACAGACCAGCTATAATGTGCAGGTGGCTTGTAAGCAGCTGTCTGTGAGCATACTCCTGTCCCTGGGGACATAGAGGGGTATTCAAGCTAACTTTATCCTTTTTCTAGGTTTTGTTTTTTGGGGGTTTTTTATCTGTACAAAGAGAGTTGTACTACATTACATCATGATTTTTGCATGTATGCAAGTCATGACTAAACCCCTTGCTTCTGTATCATAAAATTGTCCCTTGCTGCTGACAAGGCAATGGGCAAGTCTTTGCCATAAGTGGCCTGAAGGAGGTTTCTCTGCACCTTCACTCTTTGGGGCTCTTCCAGCTTCTATTTCCCCAGCTCTAGCATGTTGGACTGGCCCTTCAGCTAGGAAAGAGGCACAGCTCCCTTGGACTCAGGGGAACTCTACTAACCTGTGCAAATGGCAGATATGATCCATTACTGTTAGTGCTCCCAGGTGGTAAAATGTGCCCAGATGTTCTTACTGTAGGCAGGGAAGCAGAAGCTGCAGTTTTGTCCTTAATCTGTATCTTTGTAATGCTATGGAGGGGGGAATAGGTGAAGAAGCATCTTGCCTCCTCTCACTTCTGCTAGTATTTACTCATGGATGTGACAAGCTGTCATTTTCTAGTTTGTGTGAAAAGTGGCACTTATTTCCCTTTCCCCTTTTGCAATCTTGCCAGTGTATTTGCTACATGCAGATATAGATTTGTGTTCATTTCCCTAGCAGATGTCACAGTGATTCAGTGCAAAATCTGCTTGGGGACATGATGGTAATTGAACTGTCCTCCAGGAAGGGGAGACGAATGCGTGGGTATTTTCTGCTTCTGTTACAATAGTGGAGCTTTATATTTCAAATCCTCAATTCAGATCTTTAATTTCCCATTTTTCTCAAGCAGGCTGGGTGAGATGTACTGACATCCAAGATGATGTTTGAACTGTGCATTACCTAAACTGTTTAAGAACTGACTTTACATGCAATGCCATTGTGAAGTGACAGTTGTTTGATTTTTAGATGCAAGAAAGCATCTATTAGTGGAATGTAAATACTATTGTTCTTTAAAGTAAAGTTTCATTAAGTGCTGGCTCCTGATACTCAAGATTTACTGAGAATGCTTATCCTTTCTTTCACTTCTGCATCCAATTTACATGTAAAAATCATTCACTGCCAAGGAAGTGGCTCAAGAAGGTTTGGTGTTCTTGTTATGACAACCCAAGGGCTCCACTTCCCTCTTCAGAGTACAAGCTGATTATATAGCTGCAGCAAAATAATACAGGAGCCAAATTAAAAAAGAGTGAAAAGCAGTAACTACCTGCTCACATTGCTGCCGCTATGCAATTGTTTGATAGCTGTATAATTGATGTGTGTGGCTGTGATATTCAATCTGCAGTTTGTGTGCGTGCTTGGTGCCTGTATATTCTTCCAGGAGCTCCTGACTGCCTGCTATTTTCTGTTGTTATGAGTAGATGTTTATATGCAGTGCATCTCCAGCTGGCTCTTGACCAAGCCTTCTCAGAGCTCATGGAAATACCCCTCCTTTAATAAAGTTAATGTCAGTGGAGATTGCCATCTTCAACCATTTTGAATCCTTGGCACAAAGGAAATGCTGTTTCCTCCCTCTGGAGGATTAGACAGCATTAAAGCTGCTCCATCTGTGAAGATTAACACACTGCTGGGTGGCTGTTTTTTCTTCCCTTCCCCCCCTGAAAGAGTTACTGCTCCAAAGGGGTGCCTGCAAGAAGAGAACTGTACTGCAGACTGCCTGACATCTGCTTTGTTCCTTTTGCTCTGTCTGCAGAATGCCTGCACCTGAAAATCAGTTTCATCTCCTGCTGTTTGGAGAGGGTGCTCCTGTGCTGGTATCCCACTGCTCATCCCGGCACTGTGCAATGGCAGTGGGAATAGAGAGTCTGCCCCTGCTGTTATACTGGGGTGCCCTCCCACACCTGCTTCCTGGGACTGGGGAGCAGTGTGGATGCCAGACTCTATTCAAACAGCTTTTGTCCCTGTGCATCAGCATTTCGTTTGCATAATTGACAGTTTTCCCAATTTGTCTGAGAAATCTGACAGACACCTTCTGGCTCCGCTGGGTGTTGAGCACACCAAACCTTCTAGTGACCAAGGATGCATATCCCTCTCCTTTCTGGTAGGTTGGCTGTTGAGAGATTGATATGCCAAACATCTTCTCAGCTTATTTTGTAATGTGTGTACCCTTCTCCAAACAAGGGTTGGATGATCCTCACACACCTATCAAATGCAAATCCCTTCAACTACTTTCCTAAGTCCATTTGCTGAAATGGTCCTGACAGCAAATCACTTAGGCAGCTTTTCCTTTTGAAGACCTGAACACCTTTTTCACAAAAATTAATGTGAGAAACTTTGAGAAATGAAGGTACCCTTTTTTTTTTACATATTAAATCATATTTTGGACATATAAAATCCCACTGTCCTACCCAGAACCTCCCTCAGGTATTCAGCACACCTACCACTTTCAGGGGATTCAGATACTTTGCATCACAGGAGATTTGTTTGTGCCTTGGTGGCTCGACAGAAGTGTGAGTGCAGGGTTATACATGTGGCTTCTGGTGTGAACAGCTCACTTGAAAGGAGTTACCCTGTGGGAGGGTAGGAAATAAAAGGGTGGGAGGAAATTGGAGGAAAGGCCAAGGAACTGAAAAGGAGGCTCAGGGGTCACATTTTAGATCAGAGGAACACAGTCCCCAGTGTGGAGTGATTTGTGTTCATCTGCATCTTAATAAAGGACAATCTGTCAGGCTCGACATGATCCTTTTGGGCAGGATTTTCCAAAGGGCTGAAGTGTGTTCCCTTATCTAGGAAATCTGCAATTTGAGCCGGAAAAGTGCTGTTCTGATACAGTCACTGGAAGACAATAAAGGAATTGCCATCTTACCTTCTTGTGTCAACAGAACAAGGAAAACAAAAGAATGAATGGCCTTTTATACAAAAGGGAGTAGTTTTTTAATCCAGTTACCTGCACAAAGTGAATCCTGCTCTCGAGGTATAAAGGGCATCTAAAAAAAACAAAATTCTGACCACTGGGGGAGTTGCAGAGACTTTTAAAGTAAAATGTTTCATTTCTATCCCTATGACCTCTTATTCACTGGGGTTGCAAAACTGCCCTCACATTGGAGAGACTTCAGTGGAGAGGAATTTGCAGCTTGGTTTGAATATGTTTCCTGTGGCAAAAGAGACTGCTCTGCTCTGGGAAAGATCAACATATCAACATATCAACATATCAATATATTCCAAATGTGACAGGAGTGGGGAGCAGAGGTCTGCAACAGATGAGCAAACCCAACCCCAAAGTGGGAGGTAAAATGATGAAGCTGCATCATTTTGACAAATTGTGGTGCTGAACCATAGCTAATGGCAACTGCTATGTAACAGTTTATACATGAAAGAAGGGGAAAAGAGAAATGAAGGATAAAGACAAATTAAGGAAGGAGGGAAACAATGGGTTAAATGATACTTGCAGTGGTAGAAAGAAGTGGAAGGTACAGACCAGGGAATAAACAAGGCTGAGCTGGATGTGAGGGAGAAGTAGAGATGACAGTGACAGGAGTGGGGAGCAGAGGTGAGATCTGCAATCCAAAGTGTTTATTAAGCTCTAGGAGATGAGAGGCATTTGGTCAGGTACTGCTGCAGCATGGTTGTACCAGGGAGGCTTCAAAACCTGTCCTGTGTGACTGACTTTGGTTTCACAGCCTTGGTGCTGCTGCTGCAGGCTGCTCTTGGGCACCAAGATGGAAATGCAGGGATGTGGCTCTGCAGCAGCGTGCTCCTGCAGGTTATGGCATGGGAGAAGGCAGGAGAGGGATCACAGTTAATCACTACTTCTTCTCCTATAAAGTTGGATGCTAAAACAGACTCTGCTTCACTCCTACACACAATGTGCTCAATCATTCCATATTTAATGTAACAGGAAACACTGAAAAGTATGATTCTACCAGAGCAGAAAATCTAGCTATTAAAGCTGGGAGAGGGAAAAAAGGGGCTTTGTACACAGGAAACATTTCACTTGTACAGATCTCAGACAGATAGTTTTAATTCAAGTATTTTAAAGGTTTGAATTTCCAATATTATGGAAGGGCACACTTGAAGTGTAGACACTTAGGATCTTGCAGAGATCAAATTCAGGTTTGTTAAACTGACAATTTTTTCTGTATCTAGATACTTCATAAGCTCATATTTTCTGGCACAAGGTAAAATAGGCTATAACCACCCTGTAAAGGAAACTAAAGAAGAGGGTATAAAAAACATTTCCTATTTTTCCTGTCACTGCTTATAGGCAGTCAAATGTGGTTAGGAAGCAAATAGACAGTGCAAAGACCTTTCTTAATATCTTGCTAATGAGACTTGGCTGTGGAAGGGCCTGTCCCCATCTCTGGGCTTCCCAGCTGTCTCCCTCTTGGCTGCTAATCTGCCTTCACAACTCAGAGGCAGGAGTTCCCCTTTGGTTGCCCATTCCCCCCCGCTTTTTTTTTTTCTCTAGATAGATTTTTCTCTAGATGATTCTGCCTTTTCTCTTTGCACTTTAGTTGTTCATGATGATAATGGGATCCCAAATCTTCCTGTAGCTACCTGGTGTACGCAGCTCTCTTTGGAAGCTCATTTTGAATAGGTATTTGTTTACCTCATCCTCTGGGCCATGCTTTTATTTGAAATGTCTATGCTGTTTCCCTCTATTAATCAATTGGCACTTATAAGAAATGGGATTTGTGCTTGCAACCAAAGGGAAAGGTTTTCCGGATAGCTGATGCTTGAAGGAATGCTCTGAGATCTCTGACAGAAGCTCAAGATTTTAGTGTTGTGTGTTCAGCAGCTTAAAATAGGGTATGAGTGAATTTCCTGCCTGATAGCAAGATTAGTAAGAAGCAAAGTCTGTGGTCAGAGAGCCTTCAGCAGTCACCTGGTTGCCTTTGCACAGAGCCGTGCTCCAGCCCGCACACACCAGGTACCTTTGCTCCGTAGGAGATGACTCACTGCAGGGAGTGGGTGTCACAAAGCATCTGACAGAAGCATTGCCTGCGACCAGGAGGCACATGGAGACCCTCTCCTGGTGAACTGGAATGTGCCAAGTTCGCAGAGTAGCTATGCTGCTTGAGGGAAGGGTTGTGGAAATTGCCAGCTTTAAGCAGCCCTTCGTGGCTCTCTCACAGAAAGTGCACCAGACATGTGAATACCCTGAACCAGACCCACAGGAACTTCACTACCTGGAGTTTCTTGCTTGTCCTTACATTTTCATATGGACTCCTGCCTTCATCTGTCAGTGTTGCATTTGGTATCAGGAGCAGCATGGGCTGATGGCAAGAAACTTGTGAATGGATTTTATCCTTTAATTTATCAGTGAGAAATCTACTGATACAATTTAGCCACAAATATGGAACCAGTCTGAACATTAAGCACATTGCTGAAAAAATGAGATATATTCTTGCACGTGGCTGACATTATTTGAGAGTCAGAGGTGGTTCTTTAAATAAATGCTTTAAATGTGGTTTGCATAGGTGTCTAAGTATAGAGAATAAAAGATGAGGGTGGGTGTTTTTGTACTGAATAGCAATGATGTATCCACACCACTGCAAAGCGTTAGTGAATTGTCAGGCTGGGTAGAGGAGAACAGCACTTGCATCTCATTTTGGCTCTCATGAGCCAATACCTCTTGTCTAAGACCCCATTTTGAGTACAGACTAACACCTTTGCATTTGATCCTGCTGCCATTGAAACTGATGTGAGGCTGCTTATCAAGGAAAGCAGATAGCAGGAATGGGAACCTAGGTGGATATATGCAACTTAAAAGGGTGCAGTATAGGGTTTTTCCCTGTTCAAGTATGAAGCACTGTAAAAGGCATCTTCCTTGTCATTCAGCAGCAGATCTGAGGAAGAGACTCATGTTACTCTGTTATTTTCTAAATCTGCAAAAGCAGCACACCCTGCATTTTAGTCAGAGGAGCAGCAGGACTGCTGCAAGTGCAGTGTCATTGCATGGATGGTTTTTTCCAGTGGGAAATTCCACCACCGCCAGCCTTGCCAAAATACAGCTTGGAGGAGGAGAAAATTTTCTGTGATGATGGTGGTTCTTTCCCAATGAAATAAGAACAAGTAGGGAAATCCATCAAGCTGTTAGTCACGCACTTTTTACACATATATATAGCATAATGCATGTGAGTGTGTCTGTGTGTATAGAAAACTATATTGCACTCACACTCTCTGTATGAAGCATCATCATTTTCAGGCTTCAAAATAATAAGAAAAGTAGCTCATGATATGATGAGAGATAAATGTATATGCAATAGAAAATGGCCCAGCAGATAGTTTTACTAATAATCTTTGTATTTAGTTTTTATGGAAGATACTAAACTTAGTGTGGCTTGAAAATAGATTGTACCTCTTTTAAATGAGCCTCCTTTCTTTGTAGCCCTGTGAAGCCTGGAGGTTATTTTTAATTTTAAATGGTGCTTGTTAAAGAGAAGTGAAATCAAAGGGTATTTTAGAATGTAGCCTTTTCTTTAAATACATTCCTTGTAGGTGGGGAAATCTACAAGTTTTTTGTACCACAGATGCTCAAGCTCCATTAGTATGTCTTTGTGTGCAAGTTCACACGGCGATACCATCTTACAAGCTGGTGTAGGAGAGATAATTGATTTTTAGCGCTTTCTAAAATGCAGAGCACAAACATGCCACAACCATTGTGAGTATGGAAGCATGAAAATTTGCTTGAGAAATAAGCCAGGGGAAGTTTTGATTCTGACCACTTCATGTTTAATACCCTGCATATGCATCCAAGAAATTTAAAATCTTCAATAAATGCAGTGCATATCTTCCAAAATTTTTTTTGCTTAGATTCATATAAAATATTAAACAATAGAGGCCCAGATCTTAAATATACTATGACTGTCGGTGAGATCCCACTTAATGTTTAAAAATGTTTCCAACACGTGCAGTAGACTTCTGAAAAGGAAAAGTATACTGGATTTGAACACTGACAGAGCAATGTCTTTGCTGCAGCTTGGAAGATAGAGATGGTGGCTCTGTGTTTAAATGAGACATTCCCTGAGTTAAACTAATTCCTGGTGTAACATTGCAGAAGTCAGTGTAGTAAACTGGTCTTCAGGATTAATTCAGCTAAGAAGCTACATGGTAGATTTTATGCTCATAAATGTATTTTGGGGACCGTGTTTGTTACTCCTTAGAATTGGACTGTTTATACTTCCGTGTTTGTTCGTTGGTAAATTATTTAAAAACAAATTGCAACTGCTCTTCAACATTTGAAGCCAATTGGAAGTCGGCCTTTAGCACCATCATCAACAGAAGCAGAGGAATTTTTCATAGCAGAACTGTTTCTCCAGTCCCCTTGAGGAGAGGGGAAGTATTCTGTAAGCAAGGCTCTGTCTCTTAGGCTGCTTTCTCCTTGAACATTTCCATGAGCTGAAATGTGTCTTCAGCAATCAAATGTGCATTAATTAATCCTGAACTCTGCTTAGTTTCCTATCAATGTTCAAAAAGAGAAGCTACATGTTTATGAGGAAGGAAATGCGACTTTTGATTTGTATTTTAGGCTCTTGCCTCTACTGCTGGGGCAGAAGCAAGCTTTGAGGGCAAGTATGAGCAGAAATTTGAATGTAAGATGAGATTTGGAAAAAACCCAACTCTTCCTTAAAATCCTTCCAGAATTTACCATTATCGAATATATGTAAAATTACACTATCCATTCGCTTTGAATTTTATCCCCAAATTAACTATAGTCATTAGGATGTTTCCTCAGGCGGTTCTTCACTGATGCATACTTCTTCCCATCTGATTTTATTTAAAATGCAACTTCTAGTTCCCCAATGGCTATTCCGCAATGTAATACTAAATCTACAAGCCATCTTCGAGAATGAGGAAGAGAATTCTTCTCTGTATTCCTTCCTCAAAGTACAGACATTTCAATCTTTCCCTTGCCAAATCTTTCCCTTGCCTGTACACTGAGGATTTCTGTGGGACCAGATAATGCAGTTATATAAGTAGCAACTTCCCCTAGAAGTACAGCTGTAGCAGTTCTCTCAGCCAGAACATCACCCTTGCCTAGGGATTTCTGTGCTCCAGGGCATGATGTTAATGATAAGGCTTGTACCCTAAATGCCTGCTGTCATGCCACAAGACAGAGGTGTTGCCTGGTACACATAAATTGGTTGCTGAAGCAACTTGGATTGTGGCTTTTCCTGCACCAGAATCTCTCCTTGTGCTTTTCAGCTGAGCTGTACCCTCTTCAGCATAGCTCATGTTAAGTTGCAGCCCAGCCTGACAGGTCTGGACTAATTCTCTGCTGTGGCCACTCTGGCATCCCATTAGTGAAAGAGCAAGCAGTTTCTTCCTGCCTTGACTTCAGAGTGCTTTGTTCAAATATTGAATACTTGGGACTAGGGTTTTGAAATATTGATACAGGAGAAAGTACAGACTGTCTGGGTCAGGCCTCGTGCAAGCTTAGCTCAGACGCCTTGGCGCGCGTGGGGCCTGTGGGGGAAGCGAAAAGGTCAGCAGGACTGGCTTTCTGGGGTGGGGTGGGATGGGGAGCAGCCTGGCCTTTAACACACTGTGTTTGCAGGAGGGATTTGCTGGGATGAGGTCACTCATGGCTTGGCAAAAGTAAAACTCAAATGCCATCTACCACAGTTCACTCCTTGCATGGTATTGACCTAAGCAGAGCATAGGCTCATAGAATGGTTTGGGCTGGAAGGGACCTGAAAGATCACACAGCTCCCTCCCCCTGCCATGGGCAGCAATGTCTTCCATTGGACCAGGGTGCACAAAGCCCCATCCAACTTGGCCTTGAACACTGCCAGGGATGGCACATCCATAACTTCTCTGGGCAACCTGTGCCAGTGCCTCACTAGCCCCACAGTAAAGAACTTCATCTGATACAGCATTCCAGGTGGGCTCTCACCAGAGTGGATCAGAGCGGGAGAATCACCTCCCTTGCCCTGCTGCTCGTGCTTCTCCTGATGCAGCCCAGGATGTGGTTGGCTTTCTAAGCTGCAAGCACACATTCCTGAGTCATGTTGAGCTACTTGTCAACCAACACTCTCAAGTCCTCTTCAGGGCTGCTCTCAGTACATTCTCCACTCAGCCTGTATTTGTGCTTGGGATGCCCCAACCCAGGTGCAGCAGCTTGCACTTGGCCTTGTTGAACTTCAAGAGGCTGGTCCAGACCCACCTCTCACACCTGCCAAGGTCCCTCTGGGTGACATCCCTTCCCTCCAACCTGTCAATCACACCACACAGCTTGGGGTCACCAAGGAGCCTGTGGAGAGCGTGCTGATGTGAGATCTGCCTATGTGACACGCAGGTTTGTTCCTCGGGTATTTCTCAGACTTTGCATGGGGCAGCAGTTCAATAAAAACCATTCCATGGCGAAGAGAAGAAAATGAACATGTAAATAATAGCCTTGAGTCTTTTATTGATCTTTATGTGTACTGAATAGTCTCCCTTTCCCTGCTCTGTCAAATCTTTTCCTTCAGGCCACTTTTCTGTTAATGCTTTAGTGATGTCTGCAGTAATGACAGATGTGCATTCCTCACTGATTTTATTATATGTAGATCTTCCCAATGTATTGGTTTGATATAAAATGATCTCAATGGCCTCAGGGCTCTATGAGAGATTTCAGATTCGTGAGAAAAGGGCCTTGTGTATCCACACCACCTCTTGCACAGTGCTAAGCTCAGCAGGCAGCTCTCCCAACTTCCTAAATCCACTGTGAAGCTGAGGAGAGAGACAGCTTGCTCTGCCTTGATGGCAGCAGACTGATGAGTTTGGCTGGAGGTTTTTGAGCTGCAACAATCACAGGGATTGTCACAGTAGTAATGGAAGAACAGGGTCCTTTGTGCAAACATACCAAATCCCTTTGGGAGAGCATGTGTGTGCATGAGCACTTCTGTACCCCAAGCAATGGGCAGTGCTTTTTGTGACATCGCCATGGGTCAGCCTGTGTAGGTTTTGGAGGAATATGGCATAGCTGCAGTAAATCTTTTATATAGTCTTGTTTTTCAGAAATCAAAGTGATAACAGCAGGACTGTCCACATTAAGTCTTCCATGTGCAGCTTTGTGTTTTCTGTGCTGTTTTAGGATGATGGAAATGTTGGACATTTGACCACTACAGTCTTGGCATGAGCCACAGCACACCAGGGAAGACAAACACCAAGGTCCTGGGAACATCTGGCTGTGTGCACACATTGGATTCCCTTAATGGACAGCAGTAAAAGTAAACAGTTGGCTTTGGCTGATTTGGTTTTTGGTTTGTTTTTATTCCCCCCCCTTACACGATTTCTTCTGCTGTGAGCAGTGAAGATGTTGCAAACAACCCATCTGCGTTTTTGCAACACCTCCTCTGTTCCTTGATTATTTTAGTTTGTTGGTGTCACTTTGCATGTTTATACTATTTTCAAATGTTTATGTCACTCTCTTCCCATATTTTGTTTTTTTCCCCGGTTGCTTTATAGCATTTGGAAGACCTTGACTGCTTTTCTTTTGCCTCCTTTTTTACCTTAGTTACCTTAGCAATGTTAATTTTTATCTTCTTATTTTCTCTCCCTCTCTTATTTCTATCTTATAAAGAGATACGAGATTTTTTTCACCTGGAGTCTCACAAAGGAAGCTTCTTTCTTCACCACATCTAAACTTTCCATTTTTATTACCTTTTGAGGAATTTTTTAACAAAACATGGGGTTAAATTAACAGTGATACTTTAAAGGTGGAAATATATTCCTCATCTGTTTAAAATTACTTGTTGCCACCCCCCTGATTAGGTAGACAGTAATCTGAAGTGCTCTGCTAGACATGGGCCACGCTTGTACATACTTCTTGTAAGAAATTCGATTTCACTGACAACAAAAGGATGTGTCCTCAGTATGTCTTTTTCTGCAGTAGGTACAATAGTTGCCTGCTTAGCTGCCACACAACGGAAATCTGGGTTTCATTTGAATTTTCAAGGTTGTTGAAAGTGCCTTTAGTATTTTTCTCTTTTCCCTTTCCATTTTTTTTCTCTCCATACGCATGCTAGCCTCCAGCAGAGCCTGAAAAAGAGGAAAGAAGAAAAGAAATGGGGGAAAAGCATAAATTTAAAAAGCCAGCAAGGTGTCCTTACCGTTTCGCTGCATTTGGAACTACTCATCCTGGTATCACGCAGCGCCGTTGCGGGGAGGGAGGACCCAGGAACCAGCACGCCAGAAAAACGGGACAGAAGGGAGGGTTTAA
>VZTT01049062.1:32172-59399 GCA_013400855.1 Buphagus erythrorhynchus
GCCGAGGAGCCACCGCGCCCCGAGGACGAGGAGGTGGATCCCCGCATCCAGGTGAGCGCCGGCCTGCTTCCGAGGGGCGGCCGCGGCTCTTAAGTTCGTTGTAATGTGTAATGTTACGGCTGTGTATAATAATGGTTGCCTTTCATTTCATTGCTTTTGCTGCGTATGTGCATGCATGCATACATATATATGTATACATACGTACACACACGCATACGTGCACACACGTATATATATACACATACATACATACATATGTATATGTATATACACATATATGAATATATATATATTTTTTTTCCTTTCCCCGGAGCAGCCCGGGTGTCTCGGCGCCCGCCGGGAGCGAGGGAAGCGCCCCCGGAGCGCCCCAGCCCTTTGTTACCCCGGGCACCGCTCCGCGCCGGGCTCTGTTGGGCGTCCCTCCTTCTCCTCCTCCCGAAATCTCCCCCGCTCCCCTTTTTAGTTTTGACCGTGGCACCGTGACCTTGCTCGTGGAGCGGGACTGGTGCTTAGAAATTCATTAGTGCGGGAAAACGTAGGTTTTAAAATTCTACTTCATTATTTCAATAATTATTTTTTGTTTCTTGTAAAAAGGAGATTTATGGTGCTTCCTGTCTGTGAATGCCTTCTGCAATGCTTCTTATTCTTGCATGGTTTCTAAACAAAGCTTTTCTCCCCAAAATCATGCCTCGACCAATAGCCTGGTGCAAACTTGAAGCGCGCTGTGGTCCCTGAAATGAAATGTATTTTTAGGTCTCTGCAGATTTATGGCTTTTGCCTCCAGCATTGCTGGGGCTGTTTGTCATGAATGAATATAACACGTGTGTACATTGCTGAGGGGATCCTTGGCATAGATCCCTGCTCGCTGTAATTGTCATTCTTTTCTCCATCGTGAGCATTTTGTTTTCCAGGGCTGTGCAGAGCGATGGCAAAATTCTCAAAACATGGTTACACAGAGTGAGGCCCTCAGCCAAAAGCTAGCCTGGTACTGCCCTGATTTTAAGAGGCTGAGCTTGATTGGTATCTATTGATCTAATTTTAGCCTTAGGTTCTTCAGCTTGCAACATGTTTCCACATATACAATTTCTGAATTGCTGGCAAAACAATTGTATTTGTTAAGTTTTCTTGTTTGGTTTGAAAAACAGGCTGCTGTGTCTGCTTCCTTGAGAGCCGTCAGGTTTTGAGCCTTACAGTAAGAGACAATTAGGTAATTTTTGGATGAGTGTTTTTTTTCTGACAACATGGATACTCGAATAGTTATTTTCCAAATCCTAGGAGTAGGAAACGAAATCTGACTACTGAGGATAAGAGAGCTAAACTGTTGTAATTAATTCCTTTCTGGTTGTAACCAGAGTAATTCTTGTAGTCTAGTGGGAAACTGCTCAAGTGACAATCAATTTACAACGTTCAGTTTGTACAGCAAAACATTTCAAGGTGTATTCTGTTACACTGGTTGCCAATTAAATAACGTTTAAATTGGAGAACACTCCTGTTAAAAATCTTATGGTCTCGCATGAAGGAACATGTTGCTCAGATAAAGAAAGCTATCAGATCTGCTTCTGAGGGTTGCTTTTTGTGGTAGGAAAGTCAGTAAGAATGAGCTTTATTTTTACAGTAACTTCATTCATACCACCTCTACTACATATTTATTCAAGGGATTTAACACCTTTGTTTCTGCTGTTAAGGCATCAAAATGTTGGCAGGAAGGCAAATTATGTAAACATAATTGTATGTCCCATTGACTGATTTTGTTATGAAATGGTTTGCTAAAATCCAGTATAAAATGCCTCTCGTGTGGCAAGATGTGTTTCTTATCAATTCTGTCCTTTCACAGCGTGGCTTCTGTGATAGTTACAAACTTTATGCTAATCTTTCAGGTGGGTGTGTCTGTCTGCCCCAGTACCTCGCTGATACTGACTACATTGATTAACGAGACAGAGCTTTCTGTACCTTCTGTTTGTTTGTAATAGTGAAGAAGTAGCCAGAATAGGAAATGTGTTGCCTTAACTTAAAACTATAGAGCTTCTCTGATTATTTTTTCTTTTAAGTAGCAAAGTAGAAGACCAGTGGCAAAGTTAAGCTAAACATCTCAAGGTTTCCTTTTTTCACTAAATGCATTAGCCAAAGCCTTTGTGAGGTTTTCAGTGGGGATGCTGAATGAGCCTTCTCAGACATGTTTTTTTCCCTTATTTCTTACTATGCATCACTTCTTTCCTTCTAGGGGGAGCTAGAAAAACTGAATCAATCCACAGATGATATCAATCGCAGAGAGACGGAGCTGGAGGTACAGAATTTATCCTTGCATTTTCCTTTTGTGCATGTTGGATTTTATGAACAGAAGGACAGTGCTTTTGAGTAGGTTGCCTCTTGAATTTGTGCATCCTGAATGGTAATTTTGCAGCAAGAATCTGGTGATGATTTTTTTTAAAGTATGAATTGACCTTAGAGCTGAAAAGAAAGGGGAAAAGTAGAGCTATGCTGACAGTGTAAAAACCCTGTGTGGAGAACCTCACACACAACCACTGCCAGAACTTAGTTTTAGGTTTTGACAGTAAGCTTAGACAAGTTTTATTTTTACAAGTCACTGTTATGTGTTTGTTGATTATAGATAGGGAAAGTTTATTTGGTTAAGAGGTTTTTGCCATACAACTGTCTGCTAGGACCTTCTCTTTGGTGGCTGTTTGGGGTTTTTTTAGCTTGTTATTTTTGCCTTTTTTTATCATCGCTTCCTGAGCAAGGAAGGCGATGAAAGAAAGTTGGAATAAGAGACTTCCTGGTTATGCAGAGAGGTTTTTGTGGATACTTAAAAATCTAATAGCAGGTTCTGAAGAAATGGTTTCTAAATCCCCAAATTTGAGCTTCATCTACTTGGTAGTTATTCTGGAAGGATCAACATTATTGATCTAATGGTGAAGCAAAACAAACTGTCCTATTTGTGTGTCTAAATTTCCTTTTGTTTGCAAAACAAAGAAGATAAACACAGTGGAAGTATAAGATGAATGTGCTGCTAAAGAAAAGCTGGCATGAAATATGAATTTATATCCTAAATAATTTTGATATGATAACAAAGTTTTGAATACTGTATCAAAACATGCTGAGATTGCAGTGAGGAACATACTATAAAAGTACATCTGTAGATTTCTGTCTGTACCTTCAAAATGTCAAAGTCTGGTTTGTTTGTTTTTTAATTTTTAAAAATTTTTTTTCTTTGTGTGTGTCTTTTCATGAGATGGATACCTCAAGCATGGGGTGGTTCTTGGTAGAATTTTAAAATACTGGAGTATCTGCTGAGAGCACTGAACAGAAAATGGGTTATGATCTTTGGAAACAAAGCAGTCTTGTCTTGTAGCTTTTTTCTTCTCCCCACTTGTTTGCATTTTCTGTCGTTTGTGGCATGTAGGTCACAAATTTATACGTAAATAAACTTAGTTAAAAACAAGGAACTATTTGCTATACAAAATTAAACTGTATTTTTGCTGTGAAAACTGCTCTGAGTCACTAGCATGATTTAAATTTTATGAGTGAACTTTAAAAATTAGTATTCTAGTCTGCAACAGTAGCAATTAAATGGACTTCAGGAATCTTTATGTAGCTATATTGAAAAAATCATTATATGTATCTTTTCAGTCATGCTTATTTCATGCTGAGGTACTGAAATTGAAAGATGGTGTTATGGATAGTTGCCTGGATTTCATTAATTTTGTCATAACATTGCAGTGAGGACATATTATGAAGCAGATGGAATAGTAATAATAATGCAAAGGCATCCTCGTGAAATAAATCCCAGTGACTTTAAGATGGGATTTTGCTGCTTGATTAAAATTATTCATGTGATCAAGTGTTTGTCGAGCCTGCAGATTTGTAGCTACTGTGTGTGTGACACGTGCTGAGTTGTGGAGGTTGAGAGGCTCCTGGAAATATAATTGTAAATAAAAGAGGAGAATTTCCACGTTAGCTCGGTCTTACATTGTTGCTTACTCAGTCTGGTAAATACCAGGTGTTAGATAGGTAGAAATCATATAATCATTCTCTGCACTTTGCCATTAAGTGTTTACTGCAGATCTACCTGTAGTGCTTACTGTAAGCAGTTTTTGATGGAATTAAGGTGAAATGCCACCATGAGTATGCTTTCTTGAATGTTTCCTCTGCACTCTTCATCCAAAAATCTTACTAGATGGATACCAGTTTGTGGTATCATGCAACTGCATAATTTTTAATCCGTAAAGATTTTCATTACGTTTGATCTGCTTAAATATCGAGGACAAATGCAGCTGGATGATGTAAGCAAGGCTTGATTTATATACAGGTTGATAAATGCATTTTAAATGGACTTAAAACCTTTCTAGGGGAAAGGAATAAAAAAATCCCACAACACCCAACGCTTGTGGTTAGCAGAAAATCTCTGCATTCATACCCTGGACAAGAAAAGAAAGATTTGCCAAGCAGCCTCATAGAATAAATCTGGAGTTTGGAAGGAGGAGTTTGGAATTGGGATCATTCTGCTTCAAAGGCTTCCAAAATCCATGAATGCTGTTGAAAATGTGGACTTCTGGGAGAGCCACGCTGAGTTTCCCTTTGAAGATTTGCACTTTTGGCTCTTTATTAGTTGCTTTGGCTGTCTCTTGCTACCCCTTCCTAGTTTGTGGTGTTCCTGCTATATTTCATTGGAAGAAAGATATATGTGGGTGTTTTTTAACCAGACAATGGAGTTATATTTATCCTGTTTCGCTAGTATCATTTTCTTCATCTTTTCAGTATCTTTAATGGAGCATAGATGTATCATTACATTATTTAGAGCACAAGTTGCTGACTGCCAGCTTTCTGTAGCATTACTTTGTGGCCCATACATTCCCACTGCTGATTTTTTCCCAGAATCTGGAAAAGTAATGGGAGTGTTTGA
Source organism: Buphagus erythrorhynchus (assembly GCA_013400855.1). Taxonomy (NCBI): domain Eukaryota; kingdom Metazoa; phylum Chordata; class Aves; order Passeriformes; family Sturnidae; genus Buphagus; species Buphagus erythrorhynchus. The sequence goes on from VZTT01049062.1 coordinate 37,073, forward strand.
GTGGAAGGTATATTTCTTTGAAGGAAGTTCAGAAAAAGACACCCATGTTTTTGTGACTTGATGTACTCTCTGATAAGCAGGAAGGGTAACCTTGTGGCATCTGAGTTCTGCGAGACTGTTCTGGGCTTCCTGTATGTAGCTTTGTGTGAGTCGCTCTAAGTGGGACAGTTGGCTCTCTCCAGTTCCCACTAAGTGGAAAAAAAAGCTTGTTAAATCCTTCTAAACCCATGCCTCTGTTCTTGCTGTGCCTCAGGTCTGCATCTGCAGAATGGAAGTGATAATGCTGCGTTACCCAGTTGAAAATGTTACGGAGCTGAATTCAGTAGAGGCTTCTAGAATTTTGAGACTGCACTGTCTTGGTGTAGCCACAGGAATGTCCATGTTTGAGCAATGTAGAAAATACTGGTGTCTACTGCTTACAGAGGTGATGAAATGGGGAATTCTGTTTTAAGTTGCCCAGCCTGCCATTTCTTTAAGTTCTGCACTGAAACTGCCTTATGATCTGTTTTTAAGCTGAACAGCCTGGATTTTTTAATCTTTTAAAGTAAGTTCTCTACCCATACCTCCTGTGAGAGCACTGGATATACATGCATGGCATGACTTGGACAGATACGTTGAAGTTGGCTACGTCTATTTTTTATTTGGAAGAATTACTCATTTTTTTGCTCTTTTGGCCTATCCTATTAAACCCTGAAGAAATATCCTGACCTGCTGACGCTCGCAGCCTGCTCAGGAGTTGCAGAGCTGCTGAAGGGCACTGAGTGGCTGGTAGTTATATGTTGTGTTAATGTATTGCCTGTTAATGAATCTTTGATTAGACTTGATTTAAAATCCATAATGCTGCTCATACTAAGTGCAACACTGAGCGTTACTGACACAGCAGAAGGATGATAAGGGTTCTCTGGGGGATTTAACACTTGGCTTTGCTAATGTCCCTGTTTATGTTTGAAGTGTCAGTGAAGAGCTGGGGGAAACATCTTGCAGGGGAGATACAAGTGTGTTTTTTGGCCAAATGCAAGAGATTTTTTCCTGTTTACTGGAAATGCATCTCCATCTGAACTCGCACCAGGAGCTGAGAATGTACTTAACAAATGTGCAGGATTTGCCTGTCCAGCCACCTCATACAGGGCTTGGACTGGCTCTGAAAGTACAACTCAGCTGTAACAAATTAACCCGGGGACCCTCTGGCAGCATTGCGGGGAGGGGAAATGCAGCACATACCATTAAAGTTACCACTGGAATCCCAGCTATCCCAAATGTGGTTTTTGTTAGAGAGAGTTTTTTTGTGTTGCTGGAGCTACGAGCTTGCCAGTGTTTGTTCATGGGAGATACTGCGCAGGAAAACTAGAGCTGAGCAGTGCTGCTTTCAGCCATGCTCGTTGTTAGAGCATGGTTGGGATCCTTCTTGTGTGCTTGCCTACATCCTCTAGTCCTGATCTGCAGGATTTGTGTTGCTATTAGTCCTGGATTTATCATAAAGGTCACCCTGGGTTGTTGTTGTTGGAAATAAGGGAAGGGGTTTTTTAGCTGTGGTGCTCTTTCGCTTGTGAGCCTTGTCAGCATTTGAACCCCTCTCAGAAGGGGAAGGACTTTTTGTTGTGGTTTAACCCCAGCTGGCTGCTAAGCATGACACAGCTCCTTGCTCCCTCCCTGCTGATGGGATGGGAGGGAGAACCAGAAGAGTAGAAGTGAGAAAACCCGTGGGTTGAGATAAAGACAGTTAAGTAAAGCAAAAGCTACACACACAAGCAAAGCAAAACAAGGAATCAATTCACTGCTTCCCACTGGCTGGCAGATATTCACCAGTTATTTAGAATTGCTTCTTACTTCTTCACTAAAATGCTTGGTTCTAGGAAAAAAAACTTGAGCTGTTGACCCTATTACACATAAAATATGTAAGTAGATTTAAAAAACAAAATCCTCCATCTTTCAGGTTTTAGAAAAATGACCTCTCAGTGTCTCAAATCTCATTCTGAGTGTGCCTGCTTGGCTTGAGGAAATACCTATCTGTGGAAACATCCGCCACCTTATCAGTATCCCTGTGCAGCATTTTCCAGTGTCCACAAAAGAATGCAGAGATAAGGGCAAAGCAGCTCACTGGCTGGTGTTCCTGCTGGCTTTTGGAGGAGGATGTACATGCGTGATGGATTCGTCCAGCACTATCAGGATGTGGAAATCTTTCCACATCTCTTTATGATCTGCTTGCTTCCATAGGAAATGGCTCCTGTGTGTGAATTGCTTGTTGTTTTGCCTTCTGCTTTCATCCAAGGATGAGTAAGGGAAGGCTTCTTCCTCTGCTATGGCTCTGGAAAGATTTTGTCAACCAAATGAGTCAAAGGGCTCTACTTGATTCATGCTCTTGGAGATGGGTTTGCCTGAGAGAGGAGGGGTTGGGTGGAGAAATCTTGCTTTGGAAGGAGCACCCAGTACCCTCCCATGCCTGCTTTCTTCTCTCTTCTTCTAAGAAAATTAAAAACATTTGTAGTAAAAAGTATTGGTAGTCTCAGTTTGTAACGATCTGCAGGCAGGAGGTTAGAGCAACTTTCAGGTACTGATTTTTAAATTGTTGTTAGATGGCAAATTAGTAGCTGCCCAAAAAAAAACAAATAAACCAAAGACTTTTCTTATCCCTTAAAAATTGAGATACTACTTATCCTCTTCCTTGCACTTTGTTTTTTAAGGTTTGGTCGCCAGTCTGACTTACTTGAATTGCTTGGGTACCAAAGAGATGCTAAAAGTGTCTTTAACTGGTTTGATGCTTGAGGGTAGATTTCTGAGCACACCTTGTTTGGTGTGGATGTATGATACTGATGCTGTTTTAGCTTGGAGATGAGCTTTTGCACCTGGTACGTCTTTGTAGCAGAGAAGATGGGTATGGATACTGTCAACCTCTTGGAAATAGATGAAGCCTGTCTTTTAGTCAGCAGTTCCACTTCCCATGCATCTCCCATGCTTGCCAGAGGCTGTGTGCACCAGACTGGCAGAACAGTCATGGGACAAACTTTGTAAATGAAATTTAAATGTGCTTGGTACTAAGATGATTCAGACATGATTGATACGTAAATCTCATTTTTAAAATAAAGTTGTTTGAAAATACATGTTTCATTTGATGGGCAGAAATAATGATTTGCTTGTCATCTGGCACCTAACACCAGCTCATCACCATCACTCATGAGTGAGGAAAACAGGCATGCTTTTTTTCTCTGACAGGTCCAGTATAGGTTGTAAATTATATTTTAGTTTTTTTCCCCACATTTGAGAATGGATCTTCAAACTGCTGCTGTAAGGATGATCTGTCCTTAAGTGTGGCCCCTCTTTCTGGTGCAGCATCAAAAAGCTGCCCAACAGCAAGTCACTGGAAACAAAGTCTGCTTTTAATAATAAACTATTGCAGCAAAGCCATATATGGGATAGAGGTCTGGTGTGCTCCCTAAGACACTGATGGTGAAATCTCCTTTGAAAGAAAAGTGCTAAGGATTTCCAGGAAGAAAGCTGATGAGTGTGGAGCTCTTGCAGCCCTGGAACAAGATGTTGAAATGTAAACTGCAGCTGTCCACGTGCTACACTAAGTGCTCAGCCTGCTAGAGTGTGTGTATGACAAACACCTACCTAGTGAGAGTCTACTTAGTAAGGCTGTAATTTAAGTGAGAAGCTTCTCCTGCAATTTTTTTTTTTTTATTTTAACCTTGTAACACACATTGAGGATAAAGTGCCTTAATCGGCTTTTGTCCAGCTTGGAAAAGGTTTATCATCATCTCATTTGAGCAAATAGGAGTGAAAAAACATTGAAAGCTGACTGGCTAACATTTTCAATGTCACCTTTCTGTTTCTAAAATCAGAAACAAGGCATTCTTAAAAATGATCACAGAAGATTAGGAGTGAGTAGAGGGGGAAAACATGTTTTAAAAATGTCAGAGTGTTTGAGATGTCTCATGGTCAGTTGCATTGCTTCTGTTGGAGTCTGCATATGTATTCAGTGCAGTGACAAGATAAAAAAATATGTTTTTAAAATACAAAAACCCAAAACATAAGAATGCACCCAGAAATGGTGAGTGTGACTCATATATTACCTAAGGCTGCTGTTATCAGTGAATAGCATTTCTGCTGGCATGAATTATCTTTCAAGAAACTGAAATACAGAAACTAGAGATTGAGGACTGTGCTAGAAAATTTCTATAGCATATGTTGCACTGTCTTGGTTTTGGTCACGACAAGAAGTTGCAGGAATTGACGTATTTTCCTTTCTCTGTTATCCATGTGTGCTAGATAAAGGTCTAAATGAAGCAAGAGTTTGGCAGTTAAATAGTAACACTTGTATGGAGGGTTAAATCACATCAGAGGATTTGATAAGTAGCTTGAAAGTGTTGTGGTTGTCTTTCTAACATGCATGTAGGACTTACCCTGTGCTGGGGATAACGGATGAGCTGCAGTGATGTGCTGTTCTGAGCCTCTTAAGTTTTTGATGTGAGTGTCCTTACAGAAAACACCATTAAGAGGATTTATAGCTTTGAACCATTTCACATATGGGTCGAAGTGTCTCACTGACAGTAACATGGGAAGGCAGACATCAAGCAGTGAATTAAATCAATTCCCAAGTTACTACCTTGGCCATAGGCCCATTCATTTCCATGAACATCAGATGTACTTCTCATGTCACATAAGGAGTAAGTGCACCAAGCCCAGTCTTACTGGTGCAATTACCTTGGTGCTTCTGACCTCCCCATTTTCCACATGAAGTGTAAAAACAGCTGCTGCACACCTGTAGTTCTTACTGAGACTTCCCCAGGATTACCTGCCAGGGGAGTTTTGCGCTGTCCCAAGGGTGATGTGTTTTGCAGGTGCTCTGCCAGCCTGTGGCAGGGTGCACATGCTCAACCGAGGAGCGTGGCCGAGTTTGTAGGAAGGAGCTGTGACCCTACTGTCCCTCAGGAGGTGTTGTGGCTCAGTTTGTAGGAAGGAGCTGTGACCCTACTGTCCCTCAGGAGGTGTTGTGGCTGAGTTTGTAGGAAGGAGCTGTGACCCTGCTGTCCCTCAGGAGGTGTTGTGGCTGAGTTTGTAGGAAGGAGCTGTGACCCTGCTGTCCCTCAGGAGGTGTTGTGGCTGAGTTTGTAGGAAGGAGCTGTGACCCTGCTGTCCTTCTGGAGGTGTTTCTGTAGCTCCCAGGTCAGAGCCATGGCCAGGAGAGCTGAGTCAGTTTGAGTTGAGGCGGCTGGGTGGTGAGAAGGCACTGTGTTGCCACAGGGGCACACACACTGTAGATATACAATGTGGGCTGATTTGCTTTTGTAGAGTAGTTGGGGCTGGCGAAGAGTAAAAGTGGTGTGTGTAGGGCTGCATCTCACCTCAGGGACCTCAGCATCCTGCTGCTGGGTCTGAAGGGGATGGCTGGAAACCTTTGGTAGGGGGACTGATCCCAGCAGAGAATTGAGCATCTGCTTGTTCTGTCTGCAGAAGGTGTTGGCGCCTGCAGGCTTGTGTTCCTGACAGTCAGAAGCCTGAGAATAAATGTCACTTAAAATAAGTTGTGATGGATGATACAGATATAAAGTTCCAGGGTGTTCTGTTTTTCATTATTGTTCTTCACTGCAAGAATGAGGGTGATCAGACCTAAATTAAGCCTTAAAAGAAGAACCAGTCATCTTTGGAGGAAAATGATAAACTAGAACTTCACACCAGTGTGTTTTTCAGTGGAAGCTTCCTGTTCTGTGTTACTAACTACTGTGTGGAGTGGAGTTGTGCTCATGGGCAAATGTGTATTTCATCATTTTTAAGACCTGTGCTTCAGGCACCAGTTAAAGGAGCACTTGGAGTCCAGTAATAACTCATCAGAGTTAAAGGGAAATGAATGGCTACAGAAGTTGCTGTTAATTTGACTGCTTTGTTCTTAGTGTCTTTTCGTTTTTGTTTTGCTTTGTTTTTTTAAACTCCAAGTGGGGACTAGCCATCTTTTTTGTGTTGGATAAGACTGTATATAATTATTACATGAATAAATTTGGGGTAGGTCTCCAAGCACAGATTTGTAGTGATGATTTCTTTGTTCCAAGTGCTTATCTTACAAACATGGGAACTGAACTTTTTCATGAATCACTGCATAGGGCTTTTTTTACTTAAACTCTTTGCTTTGTGTAACTAATATCCTTATATGCGGCTTTCACAAAGAGAGTGAGAAGAAATCTTCTGGCTCATTCATTTAGAAATGAGCTTTTAATTCTGTTCCTACACCTGCAAAGAATTTTTCTCTTTGTTAAATATACTTCAGTACTTAATATTTTTCTTGCAATATAGTCATCATGCTTGGAGTCTTTTTTCAGTTACTTATGAAACTCATTTTGAGCAGTGAACCATGTGTGGTCCAGTAATTAATTGGAAATATTCAAATTCTTCTCACTGAGAAAATCATTGACTCGATAAATATTGTTTTAATGATACATTTCAGGTGTTCACTGTGAAATGAGATTATTGACTGGATTTGAGTTAATGAAATAATAAGTTAATGTCCATTTAATTCTCCATTTTTTACCTTGTTACACATTTGAATAATTCCTTAGAATAAAATGGAGTACTATTTGCCGTGGACTAAAATAATGCTGATGCTGGTTCAGGTTTTACATAACACTAAAAAGGAAGCAAAGAAGCTTTTACAGAAGTATGTTGCTTTTTCTGTAAAAACTGATGAATTGTTGCATTTTTTTCCACTTTTGAAGGCATAGTGGCAGCTTGCAATGTATTTTAAATCTTCCAGTGAATAAGCAGTTTTGCATTCTAGAAATCCTCAACAATAACAACAAAACCCTCCTGAATTAGGGCACTTCTTCAAGCCAGCTGCTTCCTGATTATCAACATGTCACTCCAGTAGTCTGCATAAATGCTGCACTCTAATTAGAGTTACAAGCCTTGTTGAGAGCTCACATAGCCCTTCCTCTTCATCGCCTTAAATCCTGGACCTGGTCTCAGCCTGAATTGGCATCAATCTGCAATAATTTCATATATTTAGTGTCTGTGGTGGATTCTGAGATTGAAATCAGAATCACTTTGCTTACATGTGTGGAAATTTCAGTGGAGCAGAGAAAATATTTTAATTGCTTTAGCTAATCGTATAAGGAGCGCAACTCATCCCATTTGGAAGTAGCTGGATTTTTTAAATATAGAAAGTATTAACAGTGAAGTGGAATGTAGGTGCCCTTCTCCATTGATAGAAACCATAGCTGAAAAGATGGGCTTTCTGTGCCAATTCCAGCTGACTTGCCAGCCTGCTGTGGGGATTTGGCCTGCCAGCTAGCACCATACTAGCATTATCTGTATGAGATGTCTTTGCCATTGAAGTCCTTCTCAGAACTTGTTACACTGCTGTTTGCCTCCTCAGCCAGTAATTTACAAACAATTCCTCTCTGAGAAACCCTGCCAGAGGTAACATCTAGATCAGGCTGTTGTAGGCTTTATATAAAAGCTGTCACTGAAAGACAAATATTTGGCGTCCAGGATGCCGACTTTAGGATTTGGCTCTGGGTTCCAGGGTTCCTCTGCTGAAAAATTCTGTCTTAGTCCAAATTCCAGTAACTCTTTTGAATGTGTCAGCTCCTGTGTGAATCTGAAGAGGAACCTGAAGGTAGGAACAAACAGGTAAAAATAATTTTTAAAGCTCTGACTTTGTCCTTTCTTTCCTTCCTGCAACGTTTTGAAGGATGCACGCCAGAAGTTCCGCTCTGTGCTGGTCGAGGCTACAGTAAAACTGGATGAACTGGTGAAGAAGATTGGAAAAGCTGTAGAAGACTCTAAACCTTACTGGGAAGCTCGGAGGGTGGCCAGGCAGGTAAGAACTTTCTGCCTTCTAAGCTTGGGGTGGTAGTTGGAGGGCACACACTGAGGGTGTTGCTTTCCTGCTATTAATAATGTCCTAAGCACGTGCACTTGGCTGGCAGTGGTCTGTCTCTTCACTTGCATGTCAGCCATGGGAATTGATGGCAAAATGGATTTCTTCACAGCCACAGCTGCACATGCTCTTCAAACCCAGAACAGCTATAGCAGACACAATAGCGAAAGACTGGTTCTCTTCTCTCATAAATGGCCTTTCAGAGCCCTGCTCTTTCCTATCAGTAGTTGTACTTATTTTGAAAATACAGTGTAGACTTTGTGTATCTTGTTTCTCTTCTTAAAGCAAAATGCTCAACAGCTAAATGGCTGCAGCTGGAAGCTGCAGGGAAAAAGGCTGGAGCGGGGCAGGCTTGGGGAAACCCACAGGATTTGGTGCTGATTGGGTTGTGGTGAAGTAGGAATGTGCTAAATGTGACTCTAAAGTGTTTTGGTTTGGGGACAAACTGAGCTTTGCTTTCTCTGTCATCAGGGCCTTACTTCCCATGCCCCAGCTACTGCTTGATTATTGGTAGGCCTGTGTAGCTCAGGGAGGGATGAGGTGTGGAAGGAGTAGTGGCGTGCTGGATGAAGAGAAAGCCAGAAGCTTGTGACACCTCAGGCAGTATCTCATTTCAGAGAAAAGGCTGCTGAGAGTGGAGTGTGTGGTAGCTTAGGCAGTGCTTCTGCTGGGTGTTTGTGGTGGGTCTTGCTGGTGTGTGAGGCTTTTTGTTTTTTCCCCAAGGGAAGCATGTTCCTGGTTGCTATTTCTGTTTTCTCTTGAGGCAGGAAGAGTCAGGAAGAACTGCCTAGAGCTGCTACTTTTGTGCTTGTCTGGAAGGATGTGTGGGGTGGCATCCGTGGCTGGGTAGCTGAGATACGATTGTGTTCAAGGGAAGAGCGAGAGATGGGGTGGTGTGTGTGAAATACATGAAAACTGTGGAAGGATTTTGTTCATAAAAGTAGGTAGAGGGATGAAAAAAGTAGAGTAGCTGTGTGTCAGGAGGCAGACGTAAGAGAAGGGAGGAGAGAAGAGAATGCATCCTCAGAACAGCACACAGGAAAGGGAGGAATGAACAAGCTTCATTCCTTTGAAAGTTGATGAAGCAGGAACTGGATTGATGGGATGTGGCATACAAGGTAATATGTGACTATGTTGATGCTTTAAATTGAATAGCATTATTTTGGAGCCATTGTCTCAGGTGATGGGGATGAGGTGTAAGGGCTATTAGGCTTAATCCTGAAGACTAGAAGCAGTGTGGCAAATAGGTAAACTCTACCTTGCTTGCTGTGCTTTGAAGTATGTACCTCTCATCTGTAACTGCTCTGAAACCCTGCTCAGGAGGACTATGGTATATGCTAGAGATAAACCAGTGATGAGCTACAGAAGTTAGTAATTGTGTAAACCAGTATGTGCAGTTTGGAAAAACAATCCCTGCAGCCCTGCCTTGAGCATGATCTTACACTTCTGTTACTATGAATAGCTGGGTAAGGCACAGCATGCATAGGACTTCGAGTTACACTTGAAGCAAACACCTTGCAGTACTAAAAAAAAATAATTGAAAGATCAATTGACTCTGAGGTTTGTAACACCACAAACTCAGAGTAGTGAACTTTGCCCTCTGTCCTGAAGCTGGCAGCAGATTATGTTCTGTAAATGGAATTTGTATTGTTATGTCTCTGCAGCCAGTGAAATCCATTCAGTCATTCTGGTTCAAAGGTACTTTGCAAGACCAATAAGAAATCCAGGCTCCTGTAGATCCTTAAATTAATAGAATTACTGCTCCAGTAGTAGGCTTGTTAGAGGGGGCTGTATTTTTCTCCCAATCTGTTCTGTCACTAGCTAGATTTAAATGCTATTTATCCCAGATCTGTTTATTTGCTACACATTTGATTTTCTTTTAATTCCTTGATAGCATTTTATTTTAAAGCAGGGGTTGCCTTTCTAGCCACTCATTTCACTTTTTCTTTTTGTTTTGTGTAATGAATCTGGTCATGGAACAGAGTTCCCACTTTGTATCTGCTCAGCAGACAGAGGTAGAAGATGGTCTCTGGTTTCCCTTTCTCCCTTTGCCTAACAACATCTTAAAATGGAAAATATGAGGGCCAAGAGGAATGCAAGCATTGAACTATGTTGAATCTATCTGGAAGCTGAGAGATTGGAAAGATTGGTGCCAATTATCAGTAAAGCATCTGCCTAAAGAGTTTTTCTAGTTTTAATTTAGTCTAGAAAAAGTTCCACTTAACTGGGAGCAAATCCACTATGATAAAGCATGGAGAAGGGGTGAATAGGTAGGGAAATATGAAACTCAAGAAATGTACCAGAGTATTGACATGGTTAGGTGCCAGTTTGCATTTATCTTTTTACTTTGATTTGCAAAACTGTAGAGAACTCATGGGAAGAGCTTGTTATTTTTCTTCAGTTAAATTAATAATAATATCTAGCCTATGAAGAACTGTCTTCCTCCTCCTGTCTTTACAGTTATATTAATGTCTTTAGGCTGCCTCCAAAAATACAGGCAGGAGGTTCTTGGGGCCTGAAGCAACCTTCATTAAACAATAAGGTGACTCTACAGGTAAGAGAAAGGGAAGTGTAAATTCCTGTTTGTTGTTCTCACTAAAGGGAAGTAAAAATACGACCTATAAATTTTAAGCTTTTTGGAAGTACAGAATTGCATAATTAATGACTCTTAGTTTGGCAGAAATGCAGGAGTTGTCCAGAGTTACTTGTGTTTAAGATGTCAGCTGCAGGGTAAGTTTCCTGATGCAAGCTGTATTAAGTCACATTGAGGAGCTTGCTTTCACTTGGCACCAGCATGAGTCACTTTTGGAAATACTTGTTTCATCTATTAAGATAAAACCCAGTAAGAGGGCAGTGACATGGGATCATCAAAAACCAGGTCACCAGCTGAAGTATGACACTGGAGAAGCCTTAGGATGTTGAGCCCTTTTGTCTCCTCACCCTTATCCACCACATCTTGTGCAATCCTGTGTTGGCAGAAGATAGGGAATTCAAAACAAATTAACTCTACTGTGCAAAAGTCCTGTAGGATCTTGTTTGCGGAATGTTTGCCAAGAGAGCCATGGTTTGGCCTCTCTCAGGGTCAAACTTTGCTTTACCAGAGCACTGGTCCCTTGGTGTTCCTATCTGAGTACTTTGCTCTCTGAAGTGGTGGCACAGGGAGTCAGGATGCTGTCTGTTGGTACGAAAACAGTAATATTTGGCTTTTGCTGAGACTCAAGTGAGATATAGCTAATATTCTTGCTCAAGGAGATTTCATGTAACTTCTGCCAAGACAGAGCTGTTGTGAGTCCTCATTTTGTACAGAAGTGGGGGTCTTTTGTGTTGATTGCAGACATGCTTTACTGTTTTGGAGCATTTTGATTCCAGTTTGTTGTTTAATCAAATTTTGAAGTACTTGTGCTGTGAGAGCATTTTTTGTTTGGCATGTTGTCTTTTCATGTTGTTCTTTAACTTATGCAGGAATGCCCATGTTTGGTGGAGGAACCTTGGCACATAGAGGATTGTACATGTACACAAGCAAAGCCCACATTGCAGGAATATGAAATTCCTGTAATCTAGAAGGTGGCGTGGGTTCTAAATGTTCAGATAATCAAAATTCCCATGTCTGTTTGGACTGAGTGGTGGTTTCTTCTTTTTTCTTTTTTTTTTTTTCCACTTGTAGCTGGTTCCCTAGTTGACTAGTCAAAGAGTTAGACTTTTCTTGTCCAAAGCTAATGGGGAAAAAGGGTGAAGTTGCCAGGAAATGTTAATATTGTAAACAGAGGTCCTGAGCCTCTGAGGTAAGGAGTGTCTTAAGCCACTGTTGACTTAACATTTTGCAGGGCTGGGGCTGGAAAGTGCCTATGCAATCGCGTTCACAGCAGTGTCTGAGCAAGTGACAGAGCTGGGAAGTGTGTTACCTCCTTGGTGACAGGATGCTGTGCAAAAGCAAGTGTGGTCTGATGCATAAGTCACTGGGCTGGCAGGAGCCGATTTTGTGCTGCTGCATGGCACAGATGAATGACTTCATCTCTTTTTCAGTTCCCATGTAAAATGAAGCTGTCAAGCTGCTGTGAAGCTGAGTTCATTAAGGGAAGTAAAAGCACTTTGGGGTCACTGGGTGAGAGGTGCTTTTAAAACACTGCTATCCATATATCATCACTTGTGAACCCGCAGACAAACTGAACAGGAGACGTGCCTTTCTGCTTTGCTTCTGCTGGAAAAAGAATCTGATAACAGTATGTTCCCACTCCCACAAATAAAGCAATCCTTGCATTTTTAGTGACCCTAACCTGACTAAAAGCCCTGGGAGTATTGCTTTTTATTGAGTTTCAGCATTTTTTTGGTTTGTTTTTGGCTCTTTTTTGTTGGTTGCTTTTTGTTTGATGGTGGGCTGGTTTGGTTTGGTTTTATGGCAGATGAGGGGTTACATTTTATTGGCTCAAATAGGGAGTAGGTGAGGATGCTCTGCTCAGCTTTAGTACTGAGCCTATTTGGGAGAGACATGGTTTTGGTTTGTGATATTCCCTCCAGCCCCTCTGCCCACTGCCTCATATAGCTTTTACAAAAAAGTGTCAGAAAACTTGCTTCAGGCCAAAATAGGTGAAACATCTATGCTAGGTCATACCTGTCTGTTCCTCTTACTAAAGAACTCACCTGTACCATGTGTTCATACAGCAGTATGTTGAAGGATATGCATGTTCTGCTTCCTCTTGGGTCAGTCTTCCTAGGTTTTACAACTAATTATTTTTTTCATGTTGTTGGCATATTTAAGCAGCACTCTTTTGTCTGAAAAGGCTTGGAAAAACCCGCTGGAATGAGTATTTACAGTGGTTCTTCTCCATTGAGGTCCAAGCATACCCAAGGGAAAGTCCAGTTGATACAAGTAGGGACAGCTGTCCCATCCTGTTCACTGCAACTTTTTATGTTGTAGAGCTCCTTTCTCTCACCTCGCTAATAATCTTTTACTCATGTAATATTTTGTAACTGGATTGCCACATCTGTGTGAAGAAATCAGCTGAGAAAATAAAGATTTATTTAAGGGTGAGCTTTCAGATATTCAGATCCTGCACCTCCATTCTGCTTTTCTTCACAAAACTTAGGGGAGCCCAGTTACCACTGGGAAGGTATTTCGTCTCTCAAATGTGAGTTTTGATGCGATTCAGTGAATTTTTTGTTCAAACTGAATCAGGATGAAAAGCAGCTGCTGTAATCTTGCAGAACAGGAATGGAGGAGGAACCAAGCCACTTGGTGGTGAAAGAGGGAGGGGTGTAAGCAGATAAGAGCACACCTACCCAGCTGGAAGAGTCTTCCTTCTTTGTAGAGATCAAGCCAGTAAATGAACAAAACTTTGTGAAGTGGCCATTGCATCTCAGCTTCTAAATGTGCAGCTTGAGATGTCTGAAGGTAGTGTGGCAATTATGGAAAGTTACAGATGGTAACTTCCTTAGCTCAGGAAACAAAAGCTTTTTAAATTCATGTGACTTAGAGGTTCAAAACTGCCGAACATCCTGAAAGATTAATTAGGAACTGGAAACTGTGGTCTTGCCAGTGTCAATTCCTGCAGCACCCAAGTTTTCTTTCCAAATTCACTCAGTGAGTGAGAACTAATGGGATCAAAGCACCAGCTGGCTCTGCTGGGAAAAGGAGGGCAGCATTGAGTGTGGATGACAGCTCCTGGGTCCAGTTCCAGCAGTGGTAGATATCCAGGTCTTTCCCTCTGGTTCCTAGACACAATGTTATCCATTGGTATATTGACTTCCCATGTCATAAGGAATCTTCTTCTCTGTCTGGCTTTTATGAAGTCCTGGTGCTCATGCTTAGGACAGCAAGGAGTTAAGACTGATTTGTCTAATCTCTAAGTTTATCTTGCCAAAAAAAAAAGAAATAGGTGGAGGGAGAAGGAACTTGAGAAGCAAAAATTAAATGTCAGCAGAACTGTGACAGACTTGCATTCCTCTTTGGAGACTTGCCATGAAGCTAGTAAAAAGCAAAATTATTGGCACAGTTACAGTGGAACAACCAGCTGACCTTTCCTGGCTGAAGGACTGTTTCTGGTTAACTGTTCATAAACCAAATAACTATCATGTGGATTCATGTTTTCAAAGGAAGGAATACAGAAATTTGAAAATAAACTTTGACAAACCTTCTGCAAATTCTCCCAGGTGTTTAAGGAAAAACCAAACACCCTGGGCACTTGACTGCTTTCTGTGGCTGTAGTTGTGTTGTTACTCTTGTTAAGTAATCATACAATCATGAAATGGTTGGGGTTAGAGGGGACCTTAAATATCAGCAAGTTCCAGCCCGACGTGCCAGGGCATAGGTGCCACGCACTAGACCAGGTTGCTCAATGCCCAAGCCATCCTGTCCTTGAACACTTCCAGGGATGGGGTGTCCACAGCTACTCTGGGCAACCCATTACTCACTACTCTCTGAGTAAATAATTTCTTCCTAACATGTAATCTAAATTTCTCCTCTTTTAGTTTAAAACCTTTGTCTGATCACTAGGACTTTTTTTTTTTCATTTTGTATTATTTGTATTTTGGATGGATGCTGCTGCTCTGGCCTTTTGCAATAACCAGTCTAGGCTAGCAGTGTAGGTTGTGTTGTTTGTGCCCTGCCTGTGTTGACTGTTTGCCCTTTTAACTGAGGATGCTGTCTTGCAGCTGCCCCAGTGGGTCTTGGGGTGCCTTTTGGCAGTGGGAGATGGGAAGGAATGGTGCCTGGATTAGGAAGGTGGGGTGACCATTGTGAGAATGACTCACTCCCTGGGTCTGTAAGTCTACCATATGGAAATGGCTGTGATTGTTAGATTACTTGGTGGAGAGGCAGGGGAGCAGCTCCCTTCTGAGGTGGGACTTTGCTTGTGGTTGATAAACCTGTCTGTGGGATGGAGGATGATGTGATGGCCTCGCCTGGTGCTGTGGCAGGCCAGGCACAGGAGGGAGGGAGGCAGGCAGGCAGCACAAGCCTTGCCTGGGAAGAGATGACTGGTGTGCTCTGAAGGGAAAAGAGACATGGAACTTGCTGTGTGAGCAATTGGGAAGCTCAGTGCTGTGAAGAAATGGTAAGGGAATGAAACGTAGGTGAGCTGTGCAAGGAGTGCCTGAAAGCGTGAAGCATTGAGGCTGTGTGTTGTACCTGTTTGCCTATGAAGCTTTGTGTGTCCTTTTTGCCTTTTTGCTCCCTATGGGCCTGCTCTAGGTCTGAACCCCTTCTTCCCACCAATGTTTTTGTTTATTTTTTATTACAAAACACATCATTAAATCTTGGGGAAACCATGTCGATGTGACGTCAGCCCTCTGGTGAAATGTGGAATTCCCACTGCTGTGATCCCAAAGGGCATTCTCAGTATATTAATCTTCCTTCCCACACGATGCATGGCTGGCTGTGGGGCTGAAGAGGATATAAGCCAAGCAAGGCAATCTGTAACTTTATTACTGGGGGTGAGGAGTCACTTCCCGGACTTTCACCAGGGAATCCACTGAATTTTGTAAGCCTTTTCTAAAGCAGGATGTACTTTGGATTCAGTCAAGCAAATATTTTGCCATGCTCAGAGTTTGATGGGCTCCCCTGTCATGTTTGCACAGTTGCACCTGAAACCCCGTGAGCAGCGTGTGGGAGTCACTGCCCTGCCATCAGCACTCAGTGTCTCACTGCTGCTGCACAGAGCTTGTGCTTGGTGTGCTCTGTTTTTTCCACCTGAATGCTTAGAACTTGAAAACTATATTTTAAGTCTTGAACCATGATTCTGTTGCATTTTCCTTCAGGCCAAAGTAGCAACAAAGCATAGGAAGCAGGGAATTTGGGGTCACTTGCCTGGGTCAACAATCTAGGTTTTGCCTGCCTGATTTATTAACATTATTTATTTACTTAAAGCCTGACTCAGCGTGACTTTTGTGTTCTGGCTCTGTCACCTGGTTGAGCAGTGTGATATTGGAGTGTGTCAAACTGAGTGTCCTTAAACTGCCGAGAAGATGACAGATGTTGCCTGGTCAGCTTGGGAAAGTTATGCCAAAGATCTGATCTGTGAAGGAAAGCTCCTTAATGTATTTGTTCTCCCATCAACCTTACTAATGCAGGACAGTAGGTCAGTGTGGCTGGCAGGTTTTTAACCTCTTAATCTGTCACATGTCTGGGGACACTGACAACTGCTACTTCTCAGATGATAGGGAAAAAAAATCCTTGCCTGATTCAAATTTAGTGCTCTGTTGCTTGTAGTTCCTGCAGAGGAGGTAGCATCTGTAACAATATCATCTGCAAGGACAGTCTTCCTGGCACACTTGGATAGTGGGAGCTAATTTAACCACTTGGTTGTTGAAATACCTGTGTCAGTAAGTTCTGTGTGTATGCGTGTCCCCCTCTAAAAGTTAGATCACCTGTATCTCTCTCAGCCTCTGTGCCTCAGTGAATGGGTCTAGTTATTCTGGGTTGGTATTCATGCACCCTACATTTCTGGTTTGTGTGGGCACAATTCTGTTGAGGAATGGTTATATAAGCTATTGATACAAAAACTGTAATTGGTTTTCTTATGGTTATTTGCTAATGTGTCTTGAAGGACTCAATCATGTAAATTTGTTGACTGTGCACTGTAAATTAGAGATTCTTCCCTCTTCTGCTTTTCTTTGCAGAACTAGAAGAAAATACTGTTTAAACAGTTTTGAAGAATTTATCTAGGAGAGATGAAAAAATTACTCTCTCTTTTGGTGTCTCTTTCTCCCACTTTCTCCAACCCTACAAAGCCTCCATCAGTTCTCAGGGATGGCAGTAGTTCAAAGCCAGATAGCTGTTCAACCTCCTCTCCATTAATTGTTGGGAATCAAATGACCTAATTGTTTTTCCTACCTTCAAGAATGTTTTTTTTTCTGTTGTGAAATACTTGAAGTGTTATGCAAGTAGGTCTGAAGTAATGGAATACTGGGTTAAGTTGGTGTGGAAATACCCTCAATTCTTTGGAGTAACAAGGAGAAGGCTGGTGCAGAAAAATTTGGGGTTTTTTGAGATGTCAGCTGATTTAGGCAGAAAGAAGTGATGTAGGTTGTCTGGCTATTACACAATAACATGCTGGAACTGGTAGGAAGGTGTAAATGGCTCTCAAAGGATGCTGGAATGTGAAAATAGAACAGAATCCCTTTTTTCCTATGTTGTTGTATGAAGATTTGAGTAACATCATTTTTCATCTTCTTCAATTTGGAAAAACCTGAGAGATTAGGTTGTGCATTCCTTTGTGTGACTGTAGCACTTGGACAGCTATTGCCAAAACACAGATCTACAGGAAAAAACCTATTTAAAGGAAATGTTGCTTTGCTTTGTTGTCTCTCACCACTTCCCCTCCTGATTTTTTTCTGGCCTCTAGTAAAGGCTATTTCAAGAGATTGTAAACCACAGACAGGATAATCTGTTAAAAATAGTAGTTGGCATTTGAGCCTGGGTGGCTTGAGGTCAGGGTGATATCCTACGTACCTATTTTGTGTGATACTTGCTCAGGGATGGCTGCTGAAGGCAGTGGAAGTCTTGCAACTTCGGAGAATTTTTTCAGTCAACCAAGTCCTTATTATGTACAGTGGTCTAAATAGGTGGGAGTTTATTTGGGAGTGATAAATGCTCGTGCCAAGGTCTGCTGCCAGAACAGATGTGATATGGATGTTGTTTACTGCCTTCTGGATGTGTTTCGTTATGACTTCTAGTAAAACAGTATGAATTTTGGAGCTTTTGTCTGTTCTTGCTGAAAAAAATTATCTGAAGAGTCTAATTTCTGTATTAGGAAATTAGCATGTGGGTATGGCTCTGCATTGACTTAGTTTCTCTAAGAAATACATCTCAATTGCAGCAAACAAAAAGTTGTACTATTAAACAAGGATTTTTGCTGCCAGGATGTGGAAGAAATGTCCACCTCTTTTAGCTGTGTCTGCTTCTGGTGGTTGGTTGTTTATTGTTTTGTTGTTGTTGTTTGGTTTGTCTTGGTAGGTTCTTTTAATTTGGTCAAGTGTGCTAATGGCTTTTTCTCAAAGGAGAATTTTATTGCTGTGAAGTGGAATTGACATATGCCCTATTCCTGCTGCTACCTAGACTATTTCCTTCGAGGAATGGACTTAGCCCTTCATTAGTCCAGGACACCACCTGCAACTTTTTTGTTTAAGTGAAGCAAGCCTGTTATTCACCTGTGCTATGGAGTTGTGTAATTCAACTAGGAAAAATGTTGAGGGGTCAGTAGTTACCTTCAATATGTCCCTTAGGAGAAAGACTGTCTCAAAAGTATCTGTGAGCATGGAAAGGCGGACAAAGTCAGCCTAGGACTTTCTCCTAGAGCGTATTCCTGGTCTTGAGGACAGGCTGGTGGGTGTGAGGCTTTCTGGGAACTGGAAGAACATGTCCAGAACAGCCCATCAGCCAGGTGAAACTATCCACATGCCTTGTCTTTGCTTATGCCAGTATGCATGCACAAGATGTGCTTTCAGAACCAGGCTGCCAATCCCTTGCCAACACTCTGGAAACTTCTACTTAAAAGCATTTGCTGCATTGGTGGCAATTATGTGAGACAACAGTCCGGTGTTTCTCCTGAACATACCTGTTGCATCTGTATGTGCTGAATGTTGATTATATTATCTTGGATAATTAGGAAAAGCCACTAAAGCAGGCGGTGTACCTCTTGCAGGGTATTCTTGGTAGTTGTTCTTTGCTTCTATAATTGCAGCAAAGCAGGCTGCTGCCAGGTGCAGATGAGCATGTAGAGCCTCTGTAAACCTAGAAACCAGCTGTAAGCCCTAGACTCGCTGACTCACTGCCTCAGCTCTCAGAATGCAGGTGCATAGCGCAGGGAGGATTATCTTGGTGTTTTTCTCTCTTAATAAGATCTTTTACCTTGGAGATCAAAACCTGGACATATTTTATCATTCTCTCTTCCAGAAAGTAACAGCTTAATAATTTTGGCCACAAACAATTGCACAACTAACAAGCAGATGGCAGTGAATGCCCAAGAAGGCTGTGCCTGGATGGTATTAGACTGAAACCATTTGTCATGTTCTGGTGCCACAGGCTTGTTAGTGTGAGTAACTCCAAGTGCACCAGCATCTCTCACCAACCACATGAAAAACAAAGGAGGGGCAGAAGGCTTGAGGTAGTGTCTCCCAGGCAATCTCTGCGTCCAAGTGAGCATTGCCTCCCTGTTCCTGTAAGGCAAGGAGCTACATCAATTAAAATCAGTGAGGACACCAGCAGATTTCAGATGACTGACTCCACAGTGTCAATGATCAGCTCAGAGGGGATATCCTTGCCCTCCTTTCACAAGATCCTTGTTATAATCGAGATGGGAGCTGCCAGAGAACAAAGAAGGGCTATGGCAGCTGCTTCAGTCCAGGACAGGTCGTAACAGTGTTTAAGGGAACTGTGTGCTCAGATATTTTCTTTCTTTTTTCCTTCCAGCCCAAGGAAGGGAGGTGAGGTTCTGCCTTTGAGGAGTCCAGCTGTCTGCATGCTGGTAGCAGAAGTAGCTAATGATTGAGCTGTTGGTTGTACCCTGAACCTTCTGGGTCTTCAAACACACTCCTGATCCTGTCTTGAAGGAGTTACACATACCACTTAACTTAAAGACAGAGCTAGATGTCTCTTGAAATGTGCTTTGTATGTCTGCTCTTATTTCCTGAGCCTTTTTATAGACTACAGGAATGTACACAGAACCAGGAGTCAGGTCAGTTCTACAATTTGGCTGTTAGAAGAGAAGGGTGGATGTGCATAGGGGACCAAAAAGCCCAGTGCAAGAATAAGACACGTAATGAAAAGCAGAGACTAAGGGACACATGGGTTTTGGTGTTCCATAGGAATTTCACTAGTTATGCAGCAGGGAGGAAATAGTTTGTGTTTCACAAAACTCTAGCAAGGCTTGTTTTCACCTTTTCCTCCCTGTTGCCCTCTCAATCCAGTTAAAAATCTTTCAATCTGCTTTTGAAAAAACAAATTCTAACCCATGTTCAGTTGTATAGCTTTATAATAAACTGCTTTAAGAACACAAGGGTATTTCAGACTCTTGAGAGACTGTATTTTTTGATGCAAAGAGTCATCGTAGATTATATAGCTCAGGCCTCGTAGATCTGTCAAAATGAGGTCATTCCCAAGGCCTTGGATTTTAGAAGATTTATATATAAAAGTATAGCTAGAAGGGTTTCTGGGGTGTTTTTATTACTTTTCAGTTCTGGTTTGGATCAGAGTTTTTGGGCTATAGGGAGAGGAGAAAGGAAGGTTATGGTCCTTAAAAAAAACAAACAGAACCCTTACCCCCCCCCCTTCAGTTGTACCGCTAGGCTGTTTATTCAGGAAAATAAATACATCTGAGTATCCCTGCAAAGTTTTTGCAAAAATGTTCTTCAGATTTTGAGAAACTAAGAAAAATATTATGGTATTTGATAGAAATACTGGTTGTACAGGACCTTTGGAGGTCATCAGATCACAACTTTCTGCTCAAAGCAGAATTGTCAAATTGCTGGATTGCATCAGCCATGGCTTTGCCAAGTCTTGAAGACTGCCAGGGATGGGGATTTGAAACCTCTCTGTGTAACCTCCCTGCAGGATTGGCCAGCCATGGCCCTCTTAGTTTAGCCTAGGACATGGTTTGCATTACTCCCAAGGAGACTGCACCTTCTCAGCTTTCTCAGCCTGACACCTGTTGTAATGTGCAGGTCCTTTTGACAGGGCTGACCATGGGATTATTCCACCCCAAGTGCAGGACTCCACAGGTCTCCTTGTTGTAAAGTGTCTCTTGGTCCAGTCAAGTTTCCCAAGGTCCAATCTAGGCTGAGGTTCTGCCTTTTCAATCACCTCCTCTGACTTAGTGTCATTCGCAGATTTGCCGTGGATGGAGCTGTGCCAGTGTCAAGGTTGTTGTTATTTGTTTGGATGTTGAGCATTATGAGCCCTTGTGCTGACAGCTGGGCTGCTGCTCTTGTTCCTGCCTGCCAGCTAAATTAAAACAGGTTCAGGAAAACTGAAGCCAAAATAGCAGCACTCAGTGGCTGGTTACTGTGAGTGGTGCAGTGAGCACTCAGCTCCCCCTTTTAGGCTTCTGAATCATCGAATCTGCTGCAGCGGAGGGTAAGATGGGGATGCTGTGGTCAGTGTGTGGTGATCCTGCTGTCCTCATCCCTACCAGAAGCTTGTGCAGAATGTCCTGGTGCAGTCACTGCACTCAGAGGGATCCCTGAAGGCAGGCAGTGCTGCAGCAGCTCTGGTGGGCGATTCATGGAGTAAAGCTCCTGTTTCAAAACGTGTTCCCTGTTGTACTTTGCACAGCA
Source organism: Buphagus erythrorhynchus (assembly GCA_013400855.1). Classification (NCBI taxonomy): domain Eukaryota; kingdom Metazoa; phylum Chordata; class Aves; order Passeriformes; family Sturnidae; genus Buphagus; species Buphagus erythrorhynchus. Next base: position 58,209 of record VZTT01049062.1, read on the forward strand.
AATTAATGTGGGATGTTCATACAAGAAGGAAAGGGGGCCAGAACGAAAACATCTGAAACTTGATTCCTTCTGAAGAGTGGGACTGGAACACAGTTAATCATTATCTATTTGCTAGTAAGCAAGTACATGTTTGCTGGTAGCAATTAAACTATTGTTTTAAAGATTAATGGATGGGAGAAACATTGGTTTCACAATAACAAACAAGTGCTTTCTAGAGCAAAGGCCTTGGGCCAGCATGTGATGTATTGTTGCCTTGTTCTGAGCAGCAGCTGTGTGTTCCCTTCACGTTCCAGCTTATGGTGATTTCATAAGCAGAAATTGTTCCTGTCTTTCACTGGCAATAACTCAACTCAGAGATGCTGAAATAAAGTGCTTGTCAAGGCCTTGGCAGTGCAGGATGAGATAGATTCACCTGGATAAATGAGAAGCCAATTTTGAAAATATCTGATCTTTGCTGACTGATGTTTCTAATGGGAAAATTTCTAGTTGTGTTGTGATGCCCTTTTAATTTATATCAGTACTTGAGCTCTGGTCCTCTGGTGGGACTGGCCAAGGAGAGGAATTCTACATAGGCTTGTCTCCACAAAATGAGCCCTCGGCATCTATTTGGGGCAGTCTGGCTGGGCTGTTAGCTGTGTGCAGGTGTATTCATGTGTCAGAGGCTGAGCAGTGCCTACCAGGGTACATTAGATGTTGGCTAACCTCAGAGGAATGCTGTAGCTGTGTTGTACCATGTTTCACTGTCAGTGATACTGTGCAGAAACAAAAACTAACATCAGAGATGAGATGAAATGGAGATATGTCATAGGTTCAAGATACATATGGGAAGGTGGGGGGAAAATCCTCTATTAGCAGCTGGGCAAGGGCTTGACTACAAAGAGGGCTTGAGTACCTCAACAGAAGCTGTGTGGACTAACCAGAAAATTGTATTTCCTGATTAAACAGTGCTCAGTTTTCTGCTCTGAAGGTGGACAAGCAGATGTCTGTACGGTGCTGCCGGTTCCAGGAGGGCTACATTTAAAAAGTGCCTGGTTTTGTTTTCTTCTGTTAGCTTGCCATGGCCTACTGCTTTTTAAATTTCTAGCTGACAACATAATCTGGCTGTTGTGCATGGTTCCCTTCTGCACAAGGCCTGCGTAGGCTAAGCAGAGGACTGCCAGTGGGGATGCAGCTTTTATCCTCCAAAAGGGG
>VZTT01049062.1:68005-92480 GCA_013400855.1 Buphagus erythrorhynchus
CAGTCCAGAATAAAGTGTTTTTATTTGCTGTTCTTAGGCAGCGGGAGCAGGCTTTACTGAATTAATCTGAAACTTGGAACCAAACCTGAGGCCTGTCGCAGCTTGGTAGCTGACAAACAGCGTAAACAGAAAGCAGAAAGAAAAAGGGTAGGCAAGAGAACAAATGGGAAATGATTTCTTATACAGCTATGTGTGGAAGTGCTGCCAGATTACTTTTGCACTTGACCTAATGGATATAGATAAAGACTTGGGTTCCAGGGTAACAAACAGGAAATGCTTTTTCCAGGCCCTCACTGGGAGGAAATAGAGATAAGGGTTGTATGTTGTAATTGCTTTTTGATGTCTTGATAGTCTGAAAAGCTATTAACACTGTTTTCAATAAGACAGCCTATTGGGCTTCTGTAAACAAGACTTTTGTAGCCACTGATCTAGGAAATAATACAATTCAACTGATGCAAAATGGGAGAGTTACTGAAATTTTGTTTTTCCTGGGTGAGCTGGAAGCATGTGTGGAAAGCATTTCTATTCATGGAGCAGACAGAACCAGCATGAACGTGTACATGGAGTTTCGGCTGTCACTCAAAAATTTCTTTGCACCTTGCAGTTTGAGCTATGTTTCTAAAGGAGGCTGGAAGCTGGGTTCCTGCCTACCTGCCTGGGAAGATGCAACTAATCCCTGCAAATGTCTGTGCTTGAGCTAAATGTTCACAACAGAGAAGCACTGGACTGTGGTGCAATCCTGCAAGTCAGGCAGCTGCTTTGCCCACTTCTACTCTGAACTTGATGTGTATTTCAGGGTAAAGTCCTGTGTTTTTTTTCTAAATGTCCATTTTCCCACAAATCTGAGAAGTGTAATGACACTTAGATTGGAATTTAGGTCGTGGTGTCCTGTCTAGAACCTGACTGTGTATCACGATTACTTGCCAAAAGTTCCATTATAATGAAAGGTGATCTGATCAATGAGTGGTGTCTGGAGAGCTATTCATGTGGCCAGAGGGGCAAGTTCATTGTAAGATAAATTCTCTGTTGATTATAATGGAAATGTAGACAGGCTTGATGAGCTCTTAAGCTGCCTGGGGAGGAAGAGTACTGTTCAGTACTGTTCACTCTTAGCCATTGGCTTACCAGGATTTTGGGAACTGCAGTGTCTCTTTAAAATTTGGAGAGAATGTTTTTGCTAGTGGATATCAGCCTGTTCGTTCCTTGAATTGTAATGCTGCAGTTTGGGGTGCAGAGAGCAGGGCTATGAAAGAGAGTCCTATGAAAGGACCAAAGTATATTGAATTTTGGAGAGATGGAGGAAAATGATCTTCACATTTATGCTCCTGTTGAAAATAATTCATAAAGATGTACAAAAGGAAGGTATTGACACGTGTTACCTCTAGATTGATACATGCTGGAGCAGAAAGGAAGACCCTTCATGAATTTCAAGAGAAATTGCTAATTTCTAATTGCTGATGCAATCTGCAGTCTGAAAAACGTTCTGCTTTTACAGTCTTTCCTGAGATATGTTGAGTTCATAAATTCTGGCAGGGAGAAGAAATGTTTTGGCTCTTGATCATGAGACAATTTTAAAAAGGAGAGGATGAGGGGAGAGTAAGGAGGGAGGAGGCATGCTCCCTCTTGGATTAATTTGGCTTGTGAAGCTCCCTTTGATATTACACTGTGAAGTACCATCTGTCAGTGTAAAATGTGTGGGTGCTTTTGTGATGTAGAGAGGAGAGATACTTCCTGCAGCTAGAAAAAATTAGAGGAAAAAGGGGGAGAAGAAAAGTCTGTGAAAGAAACAACAAAAAACCCACATCTTTCCTTGTCCTGATCTCTCTGTCGCTTTATTCTGGAAATGCAGTGATTTTTTGCAATCCCTCATATTGTTGATTCTCTCCTCCTGGTTTACTGATAGAGCATTGTCTCTTTCCTCTTTTATTTTTAATTCTTCCCCTAGACTTCCAATCAATTTAATGTTTAATGAAAGAAACGGTCCTCCAGAGTAATTCTCTGGCTTAGATGGTCAGCTTTGCTCAACTCCACTGACAAAATTGTTCTTCTGCCTCTGTTTATTATTACTGAAATTTTGCCTGGAGTCCATTTTTACTTCAGATTATGGAAACATTTTGGGTGGAACAAAGCAACTTGTACAGACTTATTGATGGCAAATATATACTCTACACTGACCTTCCTTTTCCAGACAACTGGGTAGGAAATAGAGGTAGGGGAGGAGAGAAGAGGAATTGATCAATCCCTGTGTTGGGGGTTTTTGCCTGTTATGTTTCCTATTACTTGTATCTTACAGCCCATGCTACCTGGGAGAGTGAGCTCTGCCTGGAGTAGGTGATCCAGTAGTTAAGGACAGGCAAGGGTGACAGGAATGTCTGGTGGTTGTGTGGGTATCCTGGAAGTTCGTCCATTCTGGGTGTTTTTGTCCAAGAGTGTGTCCCGTGCTCACCCCAAGGGTGAGCTGAAAGGCAGGTACAGTGTAAGGAGGCGGATGTCGTGAGCAGCCTTTGTTTGAAGAGGTGTCATCCTCACTTTTTTTTCTGCCTTTTTCTAAGTGATGCTGTTGCATCTGTGATGGCTTAGGAGCACCTACAAGGCAAGGTGGGTGGTAGAAACACTTGGGTTAGACAAACCAGCTTATTTGGGAACTGTAACCAAGAGCTTGTTTACAAGTCCATTTGACACTGCAATTTTTTCACCAAATGTATTATTAGCTCGAATAAAAAGTGCTTCTTTCCTACATAAGCCTATCTGTCTTTTTCTAAGCCTTCTTAAGGAGGTGAGGAGTTTCCCTAGCTGGTCTTACTTCCCAGCTACAGAGGTGGCAACATGCAGGTTGTTTCTGTCTGCCAGCCCTGATGGACTGGCATTCATTTAAATGGGACTGGACTTCTCCATTTAAAGGCTGTTTGGCTTTTGTGGAGGGGTGGATGATTTCTCTTGTTACTTCTTGTTTGAATGAAGTGCTTAAATACATCTTGGCAGGTGATGGATCTCTGCAGAGGTACCTTACAATCCCCCAGGTAATATCCTCAGCCTTGGGTATGCACCTTGAGCTGCTGTCCCAGGAAGAGGGGACAGGTTGTCTCTGCAGACTTATGTGGATAATGTGAGCATGAGGACAGAATTCCCACAGGAGTACAAGGGTGGGGGGGAGAGAGATTTTCTTACATCACTGATTTCTCAAAAGGATGAAATATATAGCCTTTTTTCCCCCCCTTTCTTTCTTGAAAAGGTAATGAACGTGGGTATATATGGCTGGCAGCAAATTCCACATTTTGTCAGATATTTTGAGGCGTTTGCAATCTGTCATCCTCAAATCCCAGTTCTGCAGGGTTCAGCATTTCTGTGATGTTTGATATGAAATGTTTGAAAAATCAGCACGATACTGGACACCTAACCTGCTTTATGACCCTGATGTTGGTTGTACTTATGTGATTTATCCCAGATATCAAAGTTTATGCTAATTTTGCCCCAAGAATATGAGGGACTGAATGTAACTGAGCATTGGCAAATTCCAGTTGCTCCATTATTTTGTAGCTTATGGCGTTTTTAAATTGCGGTTTCCTTGCCACACTAGAAAGAAGATGAACCACCTTCTGTGCAGTCTTTGGAGACTGCAGTTTAATTTGAGAGACTTCCACATTATAACCAGCCTTGTCTGACATGTTTCAGTAAGGCAAGTCAGTGCACCAACTGGCTTTAAAACAGTTGTTTTGAGATAAGAGGCTGCAGTTTCTTTTTCAGGATGCAGGAGAGAATATGTTATGAGCCTGATAGATTTTTTTTTTTTTCTTCTTTTTCCCCTTTCTTTGAAAATGGATGCCTTGTATGTATGAGAAAGTTGAAGAGTGTTGGAGTTGAGTGTATTATTTTATATCTGATCAAAAGATCCTTTGAAAATCTTTTATTTCTCATAGTTTAAAGTTCTGTAGCAATTCCTTTTTTAATAATGAGTGGTGTGTGCAGATGAGCAAAAAGTGGCCTCCAGTTGTGGCAGCAAGAACTCCCAGTTGATGCTGATGGCTTTGGCAGTTTCACTCTTTCATTTAGGCATCAGAAAGGACAGTAAGACAATTTTCCTGAGAGGAACAGTGATCCAAGTGAGTCGGAGTTGACCATCTCTTTTCCTTGTTCAGTTCATGCTGAGGGTTGTGAGGACTAGCACATGTTTTCAAAAAATTAGAGTTTTGTGGGTGAGGTTATTTAAAATCAAGATATTTTGAATATTCTCTCTGCATATGAGAGCTCAGATGCATAGTCTGGTTGTTGGGGCCAGGTGGAGCAAATTTGTGTGAAGTTGTGGAGTAGTTGGTATTACAGCAAAATCCAGTACTGGAGAAAATCAAGTCCTGCCATTTTTTGTGTGAATACCTTCATAGCTGCAAAACAAAAAGCTTAAAAAAATTGCCTGCTTTCCCCTCATTGCCAGACCAACAAAGATGTGACACCATCTTTCTGACGTCAGAAAATTCAGTCACCTCCCTGTCTGGATCTTAACTGCTAGTGCACTAAATAAAACACGTTTTCTGACTTACACCTCTGTGTAAATCTTGTGCAAATCTCAAATTTGGACAATAAAAGTACCCTGGATAAAATTACTGGCAAAGCTTGACTATGGGATACCAACAGCGCAGCTAATGGAGAGACATTTACTTTCCCTCTCCCGATGCTTGACAGCCCTTTCAGTGAGAAATTTTTTCTTAATATCCAATCTCAAGGTCCCCTGGAGCAACTTGAAGCCCTTTCTTCCTTCCTGTAGCTTATTACTGGGGAGAAGAGGCTGATTCCCACCTGGCTACACCCTCCTTTCAGGGGATTGTAAAGAGCAATAAGGTCTCCCTGAACCTCCTTTTCTCCAGGTTAAACGTCCCCAGCTCCCTGAGCCACTCCTTATCAGACTTGTATTCTGGGTATCTTGATACATGAGGGTAGGGGGCTGGTCACCAGCAGAACTCTTTGTCTGCACAGTGGGAGTGTCAGCTCAGGGCTTGGACCTTTGCATTTTCAGTGTTGAAGCTGTGATTTCAGGCATGTCAGCTGTTCCAAGAGAAAAGCCATCTCGGACACACAATTTTCTAGTGAATGGTGATTGAGGCCAAACTGTATTTAAGTCCTCCCTCTGCTGTGGTTGGTGTTCAGCCCTTTCCAGAGTGACGGGGCTGCAGCTGGGAGCTGAGCAACCTGAGAGCTCTCTGCTGGGAAAGTCAAGTTCCTGGCAGAGAAGCAGGAGTAAACAAACATTGCCCTTGAATGTAACTGGGTGACTTCTGCTAGTGTTGCTCACTTGTGAATAGCTAACTGGGTTAAAAAATGGATGATCCCAAAAGCTGAGGGTCTTCTGAACTTCCTGTAAGAGAGATTATGTGAAAAGCTGTAACACCTTTGTCATAATTTACACAGTGTTTGAAGACCTTAAGTAGGTTCACTGGAAGTAATTTTTTCTATACCCTCACTTTCCTGACATGAGCTGATTGGAGAGATTATAAAGTTACTGTTAATTGAAATGATAAGAAGTGGATCATTGTGTCTTGCTGCTTAACCTGTTTTTTCCCCCTTTTGAAGGTTATGGAGGCAGAACAGACCAAAACGAGAAGTGAGTTGGTTCACAAGGAGACTGCAGCCAAGTACAATGCTGCCATGGGAAGGATGAAACAACTGGAGAAGAAGCTGAAAAGAGCCATCAATAAATCAAAGTATGTTTTACATTTGGAGAGGAGTAGTGGTGAAAGCTGTTTGGGGGAAATACCTATTCTATGGGGGTTTTTAACTTGTGAAAATGTATTGCTCTTTGGGTTCCTCTCTGTGTGTAGCAGCCTCACAGCACAATTGGTACTGGTATTTGGCCTTGTTGTCCTAAGTGTCTTTTGAAACTCCTGACCTGATGGGCTGGTGAACTACATGGGATAAGAAACCTTTTCCAAGCAGCATCTTGGTCTTGTTCTAGTGCACTGAACTCCTTGGTGGCATGTGATTTGAGGAGCAGATGCATGAGATCCACACAGGTGCTGTCTGCAGAGCTCTGTGTGCATGTTTCACAGCCTAGGGTTGTTCACAGTTCTTACTTTTAGTTAGGAGAGCAACAAAGCAAGTGACAGAAAGCTGGACAGTGCGAGACTGCAGGGGTGTAAGGTGCTGTACACGAGGCTTGTTTCCTTCCTGCTGCTGCCATGGCAAAGCTGTGTGAGAGCCATTCTTGGGGAAGGAAACACCCTTCAGAAGGCATAGCTAAGCAGCTTGTGTCATTAATAATTGTGCCTGCATTTACTGTGCAGTTTGGCTCTGTTGCAGAGAAGTGAAACAGCTTTTTGCTCAGAACCTGTTGAAAATTTTGGCCCTGTTTACAACCAATTCTTAATTCTCTTTATATTTCACAGTATTTTTTTTTTAATATTTCCAGACTGTGGCTCGTCTAAACAATCTGCTTGCTGTATTCAGCTTCTAATCCCCTCCATCTAAAAATGACTTTTTGGTGAAATTGGTCAACTAAAAATCTATTTTGATTAGTGTTTGCTCAATTCAAGAAAGGATTAGCACTTCTCAAGCAAGATTCAAGCATGTTTGCTGAAACAGTGTAGTGGTGTGACTTCCTAGAATGAGCTGCATGCTATTTGTCTAGCACTGCACAGGGGCTGTGAAAACCATCATCAGATCGCTAAATGACAGATTCCTTTGGATAAGGGCAATGTCTGAGAACAGTTTTGGCTGCTGGGAGTTCCTTCCTTGCAATAAGATTTAAAATAAAGGCCATGATTAAGTTGTCAGTGGGGTCCTACATAGCTTTTTATGATGGTGTGGAGCCTGGTGTTCCAGCTGCCTCTTGTGTGACGTGCCTCTGAGTTCTGATTTCTTTGCTGGAACTATCCTCAGAGGGGTGTCTTGTGTCATTCTCCTCGGGCCAAGCTGGTTTCCACTTGTGTGGAAGATTCCCAGTGTATTCTTTTGTCTCACAGCAGGGTTGACTGCAGGATAAACCATCTAGGTAGGGTATTTTGGAGATCCTTTAATAAAGGGTTTACAAAAATGCCACTTCTAACCTAGTACTGACGTGAAGGATGCCTGATGGCACAAATAGTCGTGAATGTCTTTGAAGTTATGCTACATAGGGGTGTTGGAAAGGTCAGTCGTCTCCCAGCGTTGCAATTTTCACATAAAGGAAAATTGCAACTGTGCTGAAATGTGCAATCAATGCTGTCAAGTGGCTACAGAAACTGGGAAAGGAGGCTGCTGAATTTGGAGCTGTTTGTATTGTAGGGTGTAGCTGGCCTCTAGTTGCTTTTCAGGAAGGATTTAACACCACTATCCTGCCCTGACCTTCTCCCTGGGTGGTGTGGGAGCACTGGCTGTAACACTTAGGCCTTTCTGGCCTTTTATTCATCTTCTCTTTAAACTTGTGGATAGACACACTGAATGAATTGCTCTCTTTTGGGCAGAAAATGATTTGCATTTGCTCCTTGCTTCAGTTGGGATTAAGATGCTTAAAGCATTACTATTTTGAAAGCAAGACATCCTGGAGGGAAGTAATTTAGATGATTTGCCGTGTAAAGTTGATGAGCAAAGGATTATTGGATAGTTTTGTTTTGGTTTTGCTTTTAATTTAGTTTTGGGTGCTTGCTTGTGATCTACGAATGTGCATACGGCTGCATGTTCTTAACAGTTACCAGATCTTCTGGCTCAGTGCCTCTGAGCTGTAGGATAATGAACTTGCCTGTGTTAGCTGGTTTTTGGAAGTTGCTTTCTGCTCTGGTGACTTGGGCAAAGTGCCTTTCACTCTTCCTGTGACTGACTTGAAAAGCACTTTGTGCCCTGGGCTCAGCCAGCCGATGTAGGACACTGCTTGCATCAGTGAGCGCTTCTCCTGCCCTGCTGAGTTACAGACCAGCCCTCAGTGGTTACAGGGCCAGGGATGTCAGGGAGTTAGGTGACCCCAGGACATGGGAGTGCCTCCCCTGCCAGTACCCTGGTTCCTGCTGGCATCAGGTGCCTGGCTGTGTGTGAGCCATAAGTGAGCAGAGTGTTTATGTGTGAGCTCCTGCATGGCAGGCTCGTGCAGCTCAGGTGGTGTTTTTCTTACCTGTTGCAAGTAAACGCTCCTGCCCCTATGTGCACATATATGTATTTGTGTATACACACACATGCATGTATGTATTGTTTTTTCACACCATGCAAACACACGTGTGCTTGTTGCTGATAGAGAGGGGACTTTTCGCAAGGCTTGTGAAAGCTTTGAAAGCGTTCACAAAGGTGGGAGGTTAGGATTCGAGGCTGGTTGTTCCCTCCCAACTGGCACCAGGGTAAGGAAAGTTAAGAATCAGGTGATTGGAGGTGAGTGGGTTTCACTGCTTTCCCTGTACATGTTTCCCTGGAACACCATTCTGTCAGTATCTGTGTGCTACCATTGCTTTGGGGTATGGCTGTAGGAGTCCTTTATCTGTTGGATCCAGATTCTCAGCTGCGGTGTTTTATTTGGCCTGGCAGGTGCATCTGTGTAGCCTTTAGCAGGGTGGTGTCCCACTAAGGGAAGGCAGAGGTGCATTTTGGCTGGATCGGTGTCACTGGAAACATTAATACTTGGCTGTGTGCTCCTGGTGATGGTGGAAGGGTGCTTAAAAATATCAGAGCTGGAAATAACCTACTCTTATGGAAACACAACTCAGTTATTTTGTGTGTGACTGTGTAGTGAATTCAACCCTTCAAAGAATATAGGATCAGAAAGCCACAGTTTCACACTTCTGAATTCTAGTGCACAGTCCAAAATGCAGCTGCAGTAGAGTTTACAGCTCAGAAGAGCCTTGCTGTCAGGGTAGAAACACAACCAGTGTAGTTCACATTCTATTTCGTCTAAAGCCATATCTGATTGTTTATCTCTCCCCTGCTTTCTAGGAGAGCTTCTGAAAGTGGGGGGAGGAGAATAGAGCCCTGCTGAAGTAACAGGACTTTTTTATTTTTGTGTTTTGTTTGATTTTGTTTTTGTTTTTTTTTTCCCTTGTCCCGCTCAGTGTTGTATCAGATGATATTGTCTTGTGGGCTTCAAAACTTTGAGGGTGGAAAGTGGTTTCTAGGCTTTGTACTGCACCTCTTGTACCCCGTCCTCTTGCAACCTTATGAGCAAGTTTAGGGAAGTGCCTGGTGGGCCACTGTTGGGAAGTGCTGTGCCCTTGTGTGTGGTGCTCTGACCTCTCTTCACACCCTCTCCTTCACTGAAAAACCCAAGATCTGTCCCTCCACCTCCCCACACCTGAACATGGAGCAGGTTCACCTTCAGTAGGAATTGACATGTGCTGTGGGCTCAGAAATTAGCTGGGCAGAGAAAGGATGCCTGTGCCTGAAGCTGGATGTTACATTTAAGTATCTTGCAGAATCTAGGCCTGGAGGAATTATGCTGTCAACTCCAAAAACTGGAATGTTGCAATTTGTATTTAGGTCAAAAGACCCATGAGAAATAGATGCTTTAGAGAGTAAGAGAGAGACACTGAGAGCATGTGTAGGTGTTCCATCATCTGGGTTGTGGTCTCTTGGGAGTGCAGTGATACACGAAATAGCTGTGTTAATTCTACAAAGAGAGCAACTCCCACGCCAATACACTACATTCAGTCCCAGTGATTGTAAACAACTGTTCTTTGTTTTTCCACAGACCTTATTTTGAACTCAAGGCGAAGTACTATGTACAACTAGAGGTATGTATATAATTCAGATCCATCTGAAACTCTTTACTGCTTACAGTAAATACTGAAATTACATCTAAAGTGCTCCAACAACTATGTTGTGTTTCTATACAAAACCAATTCAAAACCTCTTGAACAACTTGCTAAGCACATTTCAAAGATAAAAGACTAAGAGTCTTTGTTTTCTTGTGTGAAATAAGAGTGTTTGAACTCTGTCAGAACCAAAAGAGTACAGTTTGACTGTCTTTGCTTCTTGTAGTTTAATGTGTCTGGGACTTATTTGTTTGTTGTGGGTTTCATTTTTTCCCTCTATGTTTTATGCTTCAGACTGTTTAACTGTACTTGAGCTGCTCTTTTATGTTCACTGGTTGGACCAATTAATGGAATAAGTAACCTGCTTGCAGTGCTTGAATATCATGCAGATGTGCATTTCTGATTTGTCATAAGAGGGATTTGGGATTTGGCTGGGTAGGCTTCCAGGGCTTTTTGGCATCTTTGCCCTGCATTCTATGTGGTGCAACGATGTCTGGCCAGTGCTTGGGCATAGCACACGCCTTGCAGGGCTCAGTGGCCCTGGGGCGGGTGTGGCAATTCTGTGTGGGATGGTAATCCCTGCTATTACAGCCAGTCTTGGAGCTGCCAGGGATGGGAGGGCAGAGTAGCTCTACAAATTCAAACACAAGAATCACTCTCTTTCTACTTGAGTGACTTTTGCTGCACGTGGCCCCCAAAACTGGGAGCCTGGCTCCTCAGAGTTGCAGGATAGTGGCCAGCGCTGTTGTGTGGGATGGGCACGGGATTGAAGTGGAGCACGTTGTCTTGGACTGCTGGCCGTGGGTGCAGGAAGGCTCCAGTGGGATGCTGGATCAGTAGGAGCCTAGCTAGAAAAGGATTCCCATTCCCTGTCTGGGGTGCAAGGCATATCCCACAAAGGTTTTGTGAGCCCTTTCTTGGGCTGCCTGAGATTCAACAGCATATTGTAAGCCTCAGAGACTCTGGTGTGCACCTTTTTCCTTGCCAGGTTCCAGGCTTGGGTGCCCTCTCCTCCTCTGCCTTGCCTGCCTGCAGCTGCTGCTGCATCAAGCTGAACCCTTGCCTGCCCTGGGCTGGGTGCCAACCCAATAATCCCTGCTGCCTAGAAGCATCTTTTGAGAAATTCCCTTTTTTCCATGGGCAAAGGCACACTGTTTGTGGGCCTGTTGCTTCTCCATGGCAGCTGCTTAATGCCCTCCTGAAGCAAGGTGTGTAAACTGTATGAAAAAAAGCACAGATTGCTTTTAATGCACAAAATAACCAGCATTGAGAGAGCTACAGACACACAAGCAGTGTTTCCCCTTTGGGAAATAGGATGTACAACACTCTTGCCCTTGCTGAGGGTGGTGTTGGTGCCTGGGGACACAGGAACTGCTGTATTACACCTGTCAGGCTTTGAGGTTTGCTGCTTTCTGCTCTGCAGGTTTAGTGAGCAGAAATGACAGGTTTGGTGCTCAGCAGAGAGTGAGGCTCATCCCTTTCAGGGGTGACCCCCAGCCCTGCTGTGCCCTGCAGACAGGGGCTACCAGCAAACCTTAGGGGTGGTTCTGGGATAAGCAGTGACCTAGCTGAGAGCTGCATTCCTGTTTAGGAGAGATCTTATATGTTCACATTTTCACAGGGCCTCTGCTCTGTGCTTAGCCATGGGTCATGACCACACTCCTGAGGCAGTCCCAGCCCCTGGCTCCCATGGCTGGCCTTGCTGTTGTCTCCTTCACAAGTGCCACTGCTTGTGCCAGGGTGCTTCTGAATTCTGAACTCTGCCATCCCCTAGATACCAGCCCTGGTTTGTGCTTGCCTGTGCAGAGCTAAGGCACCTGGACACATAACAGAGAACTCTGTGCTGTGCCTTGTTTGTAGTCCATCTAATCCTTGTTTGAAAGTCCATCTAATACCTGTCTCCCTTGTTAGCAACTGAAGAAAACAGTGGATGACCTGCAGGCCAAACTGGCCCTGGCAAAGGGAGAGTATAAGACTGCCTTGAAAAATCTGGAGATGATCTCAGATGAGATTCACGAGAGGAGAAGGTCCACTGCCATGGGGCCCCGAGGATGTGGCGTGGGTGCTGAGGGGAGCAACACCTCTGTGGAAGACCTGTCAGCGAGTAAAGCGGAGTCAGACACCATCTCCAGTGAGTACAGAGCACTGTCGTGCTTGGGAATATCCCATGGGCATTGTAAGAAATGCTGGCGTTAGGGCTGCTCTGTGTATTCTGCAGTTTTGAAATTTGCTGGCTGTTCTGGGACTGTGGCTAAGTTGTGACGCTTTTTGTTACTGCAGGAGTTGATTACATTCTTTTAATAGCCAGTTTTCAAGGGAAAGGGTAATGAGTTAAAGTGCATTAGCCAGTCCCTTAACATCCCTGTAGTTTTTTGTACAGTGCTGTATGAAAGGAGCAAAATTAACACATCGAAGTGTGTGTCTAATTTTAAGCCAGTGGTACTGCTGCCAGTGATTCGCCTGGGGTAGTTGCAGGCTGTCACAGATCATTCAGCCAGTCTGGGAACAGAACTTTTGGATCAGGTGATTGTCTTCCAGTGCTGGGCCTGTGGCAGAGGGAGCTGAAGTTGTGGCTACAGTAGTACAGAAAGGTGTGATGCTCGCATGGAAGTGTGTAAGGATAAGCTCCTTTGTGCAGCAGAGTCTTTGCCAAGGTGTGATTTCAGCAGAACATGTGTGCTTTGAACAAGGGAAGTGAAGAAGCAGCAATATGCTGCTGTGTTGTGTGCTGAGGGGCTCTGTAGGAGAAATGGGTAACAGCAACAACCTCCAAGGAAGCTCCAAACAAGCAAGGTAACCTCTGCTTTCTGGTGGCACGTGGTGACCTTGTGTTGCAAAGTGAGTCACAACTCCATGTGTTGTATGGCGAGTTTGCATTTGTCCTGGCTTTGGGTGAAAGTGGATAGATGGACATTACATGTGGCCTACTTTTGCCTCCTTCCTGGACACTTTTTCCCCTTCTTGATGCAGAAAGTCTTCTTCTTGTTGCCCAGTCGCACAGATTCCAGTTTAATTTGTATTTTAGCATCATTTCTGCAGGGAAAAGTCTTAAGTCAGGATTGCAGGAGTTCATGATTGCACAACCCTGGTGCCCAAAGGCAGAAGATACATTTTCCCCACAGACACCAGTGTGTACTGACTGGCACTAAGGCCTTGTAGGTCCATGGTACAGCCTTGTGTGAGCCATGGGAGCTGGGAGGCAGCCCTAGGCTGGCCTCCACCCTCTGCAGTGGCGGGAGTTTCTGCATGATGCATTGGAGCTCTCTCACTCAGTACTGTGCAGCTGGGACCTGACTTGAACAGCAAGTGCTGTGTCTGGACAGCTGATACAGCCAGGTTTCAGTATGGCTGCTTATCTTCTGCCACCCTTAATTCATGAGGTTGACCCTTTCCAACCTAGGCAGGAATTGCCTCTTTTGGATACCCACAAGTCCCCCTCCTCATGCAGAAGGCTTCCTGAAAGCCTTAGGTGTAGCTGAGTCTGAGGGTGTTTTGTGCTGAAGGAGTTGAGGGACCTGGGATATAGGGGCAGAAAGAGCCAGGAAAGTTAGTATTAATTAATATTAGTTGTTGGTTCCCCTGGCTGCTGCTGAGGCTGCAGGCAAGGAATAGCAGTGTGGGCTCATCCCTCTCTTTGAATTGCACAGTCTGATGTGAGTGGAAGGACATCAGCTTGTGTCTGGTGCCAACACAGAAGTGAGTTATGACAGGGTAGGACTAGCAGCCTGGATTAAATAATAAAATAGCCTGGATTAAGTTCTCATTTAATATAGGGGGAGCTTTCCACCAAGATCCTTTTATATCTTGATTTCTGTCTGTCAGAGTTGGATAAAACACCTCGTCATCAGCAAGAGTTTCTTGGCCCTTGCAGATGCTCCTGTGTATTATGGTGAATTTATATGTGAAAAGGAAGCTACAATTTAAGTTGTGCTGCTTGTAGACTGCCTGATGTCAGTGCTTCTTGCCAAGCAGAGGACTCTAATTGGAAACATGTTTTTTGCCAAACCTTTTATTGCTTTTGCCCCCTGCAAAGTTATCTGTACTGCTCACCATATATTGATGAAATGCAGCAAGTGAGAATAAAGGCCCCTCTGCAGTCTTAGATTTAACTTCATTAAAAACAAAACAGCAAAACGCAAACCGCAAGAAAAGCTGTCTGTGAATATGAAGTGCCCTGGAGAGGACTCAAGAAGATGGATAATGTTGTTACCCATCTTATGTTTGAAGCCTTTTGGGTTAATTTTGCAACGTGTTAAGTGCAGTTCTGCAATCTGCAAGTCCAGCAGAAAGAGGTTGACCATCTCTGCCATTACCATGGCAGTAGCAGCTTCTGTTGGCACCTTTGTGTCCGAGTGGTGCTTGCGAGCCCCAGGCTGCCAAGGTGACAGAGGAACTTCTTTGAAGCTTCTCCTTTGAGCCATTTTGTTAATGCTGCTGCTTTGCTCCTGCTGCTCTTCCAAGGTGACTCTGAGCCTCGCTAACAATGGCAGGAATCACAAGGAGGAGGAACTGAAGATGACCTCAGGTCACTGTGGGTGTCCTGCTGTGTCTGGGACTCCTTCAGGCCAGTGTGATTCCAGCACACACTTGTGTGGTGTAGAGACTGATGTGTGTAGAGAACCTTCTGATCCCAGTGGGACTGCTTGTGTGCAGAAGTCTTTGGTCCCTATCCTGCAGTGAGCCTCTGAAGTGTGTTGAATTTCAGCAAAATCTACACCCTTGTCTTGCACAAAATGGAGCCTTCTTTAATGGGTTTCTCCTGTGCTTGTTCATATGAACCCTGCAGCTTAATCTAGACAGTTTGGAGTGGGTTGCTTTAATTAGAATTCAGATCTGAGCCAACACAAGCAGGGAAAATAATATATGTTATTTTTTTTGGTGATCCTTATTGAAGAATCTTGGGACCTGTGTCTTTCTATTTAAGCACCTTAAATAACCAGGAGGCTGTGCTGGGATCAAGATAGTGCTGGGGGAGGCAGACACAGGGAATTAGGCTCTAACCTAAGTTGTCTACTGAAGACCACGAGTGAACAAGGCCAGCAGGGCCACTAAAAATACAAGAGCTTCTTGGCATGAGGAGCAGTAGCTACTGCAGAGCTGGCCTTGCGTGGCCTGGCTGGCAGGTGTGCTGCTCCTCAGGGCAGAACCAGGCTAAGGCTTTGCACAGGGGGCAGAAAACCAGAGGGGGCAGCCCATGGATTAGCAGTGTGTCCGTGTGTGGGAGATGCAAACCTGAAAAACTGCCTTTGCCTGGGAAGGTGCAGGAAGGGAGGCTGAATTACTAACTGGAATATTCTGTGAACATTGCAGTGGCTTCAGAAGTGTTTGAAGATGATAACGGCAGCAGCTTTGTGTCCGAAGAAGATTCAGAAACTCAGTCGGTGTCCAGCTTCAGCTCTGGTCCTACGAGTCCCTGTGAGGTGACCACTCAGTTTCCTCCTGCAACACGACCTGGAAGCCTGGATCTGCCCAGCCCTGTCTCCCTGTCTGAGTTTGGGATGATCTTCCCTGTCCTGGGGCCCCGGAGTGAATGCAGTGGGGCCTCCTCCCCCGAGTGTGAAGCTGAAAGAGGTAGGCACAGCTGGATACACCCTGGGCCAGTGTTTTTCACCTTCATAAAGGGAGCAGGAAAAGCATCCCAGCTCCCCTAGGCATATGCCAGGGAATGCTCTGAGCTGCTGGCCACTTCTTTGGGGAAGGCAGTTGTGGAAGGCTGTGTGTCTCAAAGTTAACAACGATGTCTATAATTAATTACTGTTCTCCTGGCTGGGAACGTTCCCCAGTTCTGTCTTGATGCAGGGGTTTGAGATTTCTCACTAAATAAGTGATCAGTGAGATTCTCATGGTATATTTATTTGGAGGAAAACCTGAGTTCATTTATTTAGATTACTGTCGTGCTTTTTGAAAATCTTGCTTTCCAGGGGAGAAAAAAGCCAAAATCCTCCCAAAAAAGTAACATGCCAGAAGGAGCTTCTTGCAGGCTCTGCCAGCCCTGGCTGACTAATTCAGACTAGAGGATTACCACTGCCCTTGTCTGCTCCATCCTAAGGCTATTCTCACTAATTTTATGATGCAGTGCACAAAATGAGCACAACTTGGAAGGCCGGCTTGGTTTTGTTAAAGCATCTTGCTCCTGCTCCTGTAATTTCTGTGTGCTTTGGCAAAGGAAGCTGCAGAGGCACCTGCTTGAAGCTTAACTTGCAGAATGAAATCCGGGTTTAACATCCAGTTTAATCCTTTCTTTGCAGGGGATAGGGCAGAAGGGGCTGAGAACAAGACAAGCGACAGAGTGAACAAGAATAGGAGCAGCACCAGGAGCAGCTCCACTGAAGGGCTGGCTCTGGATAACCGAATGAAGCAGCTCTCCCTTCAGTGCATGAAAGTCAAAGAGGGAATATGCGCAGGCAGGAAAGCTGCCCAGATTGGCTGAGGCCTTCTTGTGCCCCATCCTGAATAATGGGAGTCTAAATATTTATACATGAACTTCTAAGTGTTTGAAGAACGTTGTGCCAATAATATATGCCAAATCTTAAGCGTTTACTCTGAGAATTTAAAAATGCACTAAGAAGTTTAATTGATGTCGAGGGCTGAAGTTTTTATTCAGTAAATCCTTTGTAGGCCGGACGAGTTATCAAATGTTTAAGGTGTGCTCATATTTAACAGACTTTGTAAATTGTTTTGTAGCAGCCTGGCTGAAGCAATAACTAGTAATGTTCCCATGTAAATTTATGCCAGTCGGGGGCCTGAAATTCAAGCCAGACTTTTGCAGAGAGCGGTTTGGCTTTGGTTTTGTAAAATGAAATGCTCTTTAGATACAACCAGTCTCTTGAGTACAAGTGGCATAATCTTTAAACATCTGTATTGGTCTGTATTATGCTGAAACTGTAGAAATATTTTGTATACAGGAAAGCTGTTGCATGTGTGGGGTCTGAAAGCCTTCACTCTTCCCTTGGTGCTCACAGAAAGGATAAAATGAGTCATGCCTCTAAAAGCCTGTAAAACAGACGGATGACAGGAAGGGAATGGCAGTGCCCAGCAGTGGGAGGCCCTTTCTAGACACCTTCCCAAGTCTGGCTTGGAATCTGCAGGTGATTGCAGTGACCAAAAAGAGTTGATTGGCCCCTTGCCCTTCTGCTTCCCTGAGAAGTGAAGTATTATTTTTCAGCACTTTAAGTGTTCTTTATTTTGTTTTGTTTTGTTTTTTCCTCAAAAATGGGAGTCATAGATGTTTTCAGGATGATTATGATAAGGGGTTTGCCCTTGAAATATGCATGAAGAAAAGGAATTGCCAGTGTAGATTGACAATGTGTTCTTTCGCTTCTCTGTAGGTTGTACTGTGTGGGGGTTTATAACTGTTAAAGGGACTTGGGATTTTAGTATGCCCTAGACAAAGTGTTCAATAAAACTAGAAAGGGCACGGGGCATGTTGCCAGCAGCTGTTAGGCAGTAGTAGTGTCTGATAATTATGCTAATAAGTGGTAGTAAAAATCCTAGGACTCTTCAGTTTTGGTGACTAAGCATTTCTGAAAGCATCATTTTATCTAAAATGTCAGTTTATATTGTTAATTTGATGGGAATCTTAGTATTGCCCAAAGTATTTTCTATTCTATGTTTTTGCAGTCCTGTTGTATTTCATCCCTGCCACAGCTTGTGTATCTATTCTGAAAGTTAATGTAAAATTCTTCACACTAAAGTAAACATTTTTGTTTTCCATATTTTGAGTCTGTGCAAGTGAAGTTTATCTCAAGTTCTAGGGACCAAATCTTCTCCCACAGCAAGTTTAGCCTCCAAATATCCACTTCCAGATGAAGACTGCAGCTGAGGTCACACTGATGTTAGAATCCATTGTGGTACGTGGGCAACTGGTGCCTCTTTCCAGCTTCCCCAATCCCTGCACACGTTGCGCACATTTTATTCTGAACTGTGCCACAAGACCGGAGCTTTAGTCAGGTTCTCCAAAACTCCCTTAGTGTGCAGAACAGG
Organism: Buphagus erythrorhynchus; assembly: GCA_013400855.1. NCBI lineage: Eukaryota > Metazoa > Chordata > Aves > Passeriformes > Sturnidae > Buphagus > Buphagus erythrorhynchus. Next base: position 85,684 of record VZTT01049062.1, read on the forward strand.
GAGGTATTCTGTTACGTAAGACCTTTGTTATCTAATGCTGCTGAAATTTGCTGTAAAGCTGTGCAGAATTGGAGGCAAAGAATCCTGTTTTCATAAAAAAATAGATTCATCATATTATGGCTGTTAAGCTGTAACTGTGTTAGACATTTATATGTTTACATCTTTTGAAGACCTTAAGGCTGAAACCTTTCACTGCCAGTGATTCCCAGGCCCAGAAAATGCTTACAAAAGAAATCTGTGGTTCCAGTTTCTGATGTGACCATTACTTGGGAAAAAAGCTGGGATAGACAGTATTAAATATGAAAAGTAGTACATGAGTGTCACATTGTATTAAGTGTTCTTACTTGAACTTTAATAGCTGAGCTATCGTCTGTGCTGCATTCAGTCAGAAAAACTAGCAGAGATCTTTGTGGTTGAATCTTGTTTTTGTAGACCTCCCAGTCAATACCTGTTACATTTTCCTGGGTTCTTTGGATGGTTGTTTTTGTGGTGATTTTTTTTTTAACCTCTCTTGCTATCAAATTTCTTCTCATCTTGCCAGTTCCGACTGGAAACCCAGACTTCCCACACTTGGGTGCAATGAATTAATTTTGTGTGTGCGCTGCCTTGTGTATGTCCTGATATTGGGTTCAGCTCCCAGCTGGGTAAAACCATTGATCTGGAACTGTGAAAGGGTGTGGAACCCACTCTGCCGTTCCTTTTCTACCACTCTGCTGCAAGAGTTGCTGAAAGCTCATGGTGCAGCACCAGACTTGGCAGGTAAATCACCCTTCAACTGTGCAAGCAAACAGGCAGAACTGTGTGTCTAATAAATTAATGGAAAACTCATTTTATTTTAAACTTCATAAAAGCCATAATTATAAATATGACAGACTTAAATGAACATACATTGCTGTGGAGTACAAGCAAATGAACAAGCTTTCTCCAGTTACGTTTTACTTAAGCTCTTCGTGGATTCTGAAGTGTAACATGATGGTAGCTGCCTTCATGGGTATAAAAATAAGCCTCTGGTGTATCAAAGTATACATGATTGCTTCAGCTGCCCTGATGTGAGAATGTATAAAGCAAATGTTAACCTAGGAGTTCTTCTTCTCTTTGGTATTATCAAACAATTTCAGTATCCTTTTAGATGAAGTGATGAAAACCTCTACTGTATGTACACAAACTCAATTCTAAACAGTTGGCTGTTCAAAGGTTGCAGAGATAGTGTGGTTAAGTGCATAATTACTGTACAAAATAGTTACATGAAGCTTGCAGCAGGAGACTAGGACTGAACTCAGACAAACAGTCTGGGGCAGTTGGGATAGAAGCTGTTGATACCATTCATCCATGGTACTATGTCTTACTGGATCTTTGAGAACTGAGGGATGGGATCAGCTAAGGGCTAACCTGTGTCTTCCTAACAAACTATGTTCTCTGTCATATGGCTCAAAAAATGCTAAACAGCACAGGGAAAAGAAAAGCTTAACTTAGTGGCCTGAGGTCATGTTAAAATCTAAGGATCAGTTCACTTTGCAATAATTTTTACAGACTTAACTTGTGGAAAAAATATAAAAGTATGTATTTGACAGGAAATATTAAAGCAAATCCTAAATGCTTACATCAGTGTTTTTTCTTAAGAAAAAAGGACAAGAAAACTTTGTTGTAAAATTAATCTGCCATAACCAGAATCCCTAGGCTACAATTTATATGGATATTTTGTAGTACCTCTTAAATACTTCACCTGAGTGTTCTGTCCTATATCTGAAGGGAAATGCACAGTAATTCTAGTAGCCTATGCAGGTGCAATATTTGAATAGAATTTGCTTTATATATATAAGATTGACACTAAGCTCAAGTCCTGTGCATTAATGAGGCTCATCCCAATCCACTGACTGGACCGAATGCCGAAGAAATACTGCAGTATCCTGGTGGGGACAGGATCCTTTGGCCTTAATGCCTTTGCCTGGCATTAGGAAAGTGAGCACATTTCTTACTTTTTAGTTCAGTTCAGTTTAAGTTCAGCACAGTACGGAAGCTGAGCCTTATGCTTGTTTCATGCAGCATAAGCTTTGGCACTAACTTGTGCTCAGGGGGAAAGAGAAAGAAAACTTCCTGCCGAGTCAAAACCAACTACCGAAGAACAACAACAGATTTTCCTGCAGGCAAGTCTACCAGCTTGATCTCAAACAGCAGAGAATGTGCAAGAACTTGGTGCTGAAAGCTGGCACTTCTGGCATTTGTCTTTTGTACTGCCAAAAAGAGACTCAGTTGAGACTTTCTCACTACCTCCGACTTTAGAGGTGATAAGATGCATCGAGGACTCCACTGCTACTCTGGTTTAGCCTCAGCTAAAAACTTTACAGAAGCCTGTAGGGAAAATGGGAGTTGAATGAAATTTTCATATTTTAGGGATGAAGCAGTCCTTGGCATATAGTCCAAAAGCCAAGCATAACCACAAAGAACCTAATTGTTTTTTTCTCATCTTGCACCCATACTGTTCCCTCTGGTGCTTTATGGCAATAATCATCAGAAACTTCCCTGCAAAAGAAGGTAAGTCACTCTGTGACAAACTTGTCACGAATTCCCTAGCCCAGATGGTTTCTGAGAGAACTGCAGTCAGCAAGGCATGTGTTTGCCAAGGTAGGAGCTATCGGTGCCCTTTCAGCGCCAGACACTTGCTAAGCAGCTGTCCGATGAAGGAAATGAAACAAAAGGTTCTTCTACTTTCTGGAGAGGACTAATAGCAGATTTCTGTGGGAATAATTTTAGCCTACCAGCATTTCTGGTGCTACTGTAGAATGGGTGTTCAGTTTCCCAGTGGCGAAATGACACCTGTGATCTAAAGCAAGATTTAAATGCTACCTTTTTGCTTGGAAAATTGCCAAACCAGTGTGAATTGCAGCAAAATTCCCATGGCGCTCTTAAAAATACCCTCTTCCCCAACTGTGAAATACTGTAAATTTTGTAAAAATGACAAAATTTAATCCATTTCAGGATCTGTGAGGCAGTTGGTATTAAATAAAAACTTCTCATCTTGAATCCTCTTCAGATACAATGTATACAGATCTAGAAGAAGAGCACATAAGAAGGGAGGCTTCTAAAAAAGTAACTTGTTCTGCATTAATCCCACCTCCACTACTTTCTTAAGAATGCTGACCCTGCTTCTATTGATGACACTGGCCATGTACTCAATTCTTTCACTGGCTTCAATTTACAAAGAAAAAAGTATCTTTTCAAAGATGTCTTGCATAATGGAATCAGCAAGTGCATTCCTTCCAGCTGTGGTGTATTGGGGGAGAGGTTTAAATGATGCTTCCCTACATGATACATACTTATAAAAGTGATGAAAATAAAACATTTCTTTGCTGAGTTGCTGATAGTGGGCAGTTCCCCGTCTCCCTGCACCAGCAACTGAGACTACCCTCAGCAGATACAGTGAATCTTATAGGGGATCTTCAGATGAAAACCTTTCATAGCTTCTCAAGGAAGGCTGTGCTGCACTGCCTGGACACTACTGCTGGGTAACCTCCTGTCCTTCCTGCTCATTGGGATCAGCCTAGGTCTGGCAGATGGCAGGAAGAAAGCCATAGAACCTCATGCTCTATTATGTACTAAAGTCATACAGAGATGAAATAACAGCTCTCAAAGTATATGTAACATGAGCAAAGCCTTTGCTTTTTTTTTAGAAACAGCTAAAGCTGGAACCTTCCTTTTCCTTTACTCCTATATACATATTCCAGATAAGATGATACATGGAATACTATTGGCTCAGCAGTAGTACATTTAGATGCAACAACCAGTTCAGTGCTGAAAACATTATAGATAGCAGCACAAATATGCAATAAAAGCTGTTTGGTCCTGAGACTGAATAAGCAGAATACACAAGAATATTTTTTTTCTTACATGTTTACTTTTAAGAATAGAATCTTTAGCCCACATACCCTGGATGTTGGGAAAAGGGAATTTCAATGTTAGTTTTTCTCGTAACTCACTAGACTTTGATTCAAAGTGTGGAAAAACTGCAATAAATTGAGTTCTGCTGGTTCATTTGAATATATGCATTTTAGCCTATTCCCAAGCCTGTTGAACAGTGTTCACTCCTGGACCATAGCAGCAAACCCACAGCTAACTGCCTGCCACAATTAACTGGCAATCTGTGATTCCATGCTTTTGGCTATAACTCAGGATGTAATTTTCTTTTGTGCATATGTAGTAAGGGTTCTTCACCTGTTTGTTGGACAGATCAAAACCATCTCAAACAGCACTGCACAATTCTGTCTCCTCACTGCAGCTGTGACACCTTAAGAGGAGTAGTACTGTTAAAATCTAAGAAAAAAGGGCCCTCTTGTTGAGGCAGGAATGTGGTGGGGATAATGTTGTAAACTCCAGCAAATGTGTTCTCCACCTCCAAGTAGCAAAATCCACACCTGTGATAAAGAAAACTACCTGTTAGAAATGGGATCTAAAGTATATTTCAGACCTCTATACAGACTTCATTAAGTGTTACCTGTAGTCACCACTGCTTTTTTTATGAAAGCCATAGGAACCAGGATCTCCCACTGTTGAGACGGTGACAAGTTCAAAACCAACGCTGTATTGCCTGCAAGTGACATGACAGACTTACTTTAGATATTTGGGTCATCAGGATTCCCATGAAGAGGGCTAGTTATTAAAAACTATAAATTATAACTGAAAGGACATCTAAAAGTTTTGTCACATTTGTGACAAAAATGTTAAGTCAAATTTACCATGACATGAATGCTGAATTTGGAAGAAGACAGAACTCAATCCAAATTTAGAACTAGACTGTAGGGAAAATGCCTGCTAGAAGCCTGCCTATGCAGAATTCAAGCAGTTAAGCTTGTGACACACTCCTGTTCCACATGGCAGAGATCCTGGGGTGTGATCGGATTGCTATCAGAGGACACTGTCAGTGATCTCAGCAGAATTTATCATGTTGCAATACATCTTGGGACACTTTGTCTGCTTCTGTTAATGCATGTGACAGGTACCACTGCCCCTGTCCTTCAAACTACCCAAATATGATGAGCAAGTGCAGGAAAAAATGCATACAAAGAACTGCTCAATTCACTGAACTGTGCAGCCACACCTCTCCCTTCAATTCATGAGAGAAGGAGTTTCCTCCTCACAGAGGGGAGAAGAGAAAAAAGTTCTGCCTTTTTGTGGGGCCTACTGTACAGCTTTGCAAAGGATAAACACTTGACTGCAGGTCAGGAGATGTTGCTATTCCAAAGTGCTGAATGCTGGTATTTTGAGGTAATCATTAATTGTGCCAAAGGAATTTGGCCTGTGTAAGTCTACTTTATAGGACATTGACATCCAGCACTTCTCTTGGCCAGCGAGTAGCAAAGAAAATGCACTTTCAGAGGTGTTTGAGAGCTGTAAGGGTTTAGTATCTTGTGTATTACCTCTACTACAAAATAAAAGGAATTATGATCATAATTAGTATTAAGAAGTCCTTTATACCTTCTTCCCTAGCTCTGCTCAGACACCAGAACTAAAGAGAAAGGAAGGCTGCTGCTTTCCTCATAGGTCAAGGATTTCCCTCAGCAGTGAATGTGTAGATTTAAAACACTATTGATGGTAAAGATAGACACATAAATAGTACTAAATCTGAGTCAACTCCCACACCTTGTCTTCTGGATTTTCCATAAGCTTCCNACAAACCTCGGCCCCCGTAGTTCAATTAGCAGTGGTCCATTCTTGTCTAGCTGGAATTGATAAATGGGATTATTTTTGTAGGTGTCTCTGAAGTTTCCACATCTTCCAGCACTGTGACCTTTCCATTGTCCATTAACCTAAAAGAAGTCAAAAGTACAGAAAACAGATCCAGAGGATTTGTATTGCTTATATATATACACAAACAAGACTAGAGAGTCCTCTCACTTTAAAGGTTACTGACTTTAGTGACCTCTCCTAATTTTTAAAGTGAAGTGAAAGATGGGGTTAAGGCTTCACAAAGTCTCATGCCGTTCCCCATCCCCCGACACATGTACTGTATTTTTCCACCTTACATTAAACAAGCACTGAGTGATTGTTTCTGACTGTGACAAACTGCAGCTAACAGAAGACCCACATTCCCATCTATCCCACGCCTACATGACTACACAGGTTATTTTTTTGTCCTCAGACACTTCTCTGTTGGGTTAAATGAGAAACACCAGCAATACAGGCAGTACAACACTAATAGTGTTGTAACCTTTGCTTTCAAAGATCTCTGCCTCCAGCCCTGTTCATCACCTCTACGCACTCTTGAGAACCAGCACTGCAGTGACAAGATAACCGTAAGGACAGATTCTGCAAGGATAAAGACACACAAGAGGAAAAACGCTGCTCAGACTATGAAAAGCAGGCCATCTGTTTCCAAGTTCCTCCTGCTAGTCATTAAACTGAAAGGTTAGACTTGTAAGACATGCCAGGCATTCCCAAAGATTTATAGCTGAGATCTCTCCTGTTTCTTCTCTCCTGACTCTGTCAAATCAGCAAGGGGCAGCATTTTCCCTTGTGATTTAATTTCTTCACTCAGTGCAGTGAACCCCTCAAACGTGGTAAGTATGGAAGCAAGGGGAATTTCTCCTCCTACCATGCTGCTACCCAGGAACCTAAAACTGCTGTGTGATGTGGAGCTTTCTAGCCCTTTTCCACTTCTGCTACACTTCCAGGAATTACATCAGGGCTTGGTGAGCTCCAGAGGTGACCACTTGAGTCCAGTATAGGACATCTAACAGAACTTTTTACTGCTAGACTGTGAATTAGTTCTCTGCTCGCTCTTGTGTGTGATGACCTCTAAGATA